>JAAGAY010001774.1:0-14529 GCA_011801015.1 Ardeotis arabs
GGGAGACCTGAGAGCGGCTCCCAGTGCCCAAAGGGGGCTGCAGGGAAGGTGGGGAGAGACTCTTCAGCAGGGCCTGCTGTGACAGGACGAGGGGTGATGGTTTCAGAACAGAGGGAGGCAGATTCAGATCAGATATAAGGAATTTTTTACACTGGGGGTGGTGGAGCACTGGCCCAGGTTGCCCAGAGAGGTGGTGGATGCCCCATCCCTGGAAACGTTCCAGGCCAGGTTGGCCGGGGCTCTGAGCAACCTGATCTGGTTGGAGATGTCCCTGCTCGTGGCAGGGGGGTTGGGCTGGGTGGGCTTTAATGCTCCCTTCCCACCCAAACCCTTCTGTGATTCTGTGGAAACCATATTAAAAAGGAGTAATTTGGATAATGTGAACAGGACAGACAAAGGCAGGGGGGATAACTTTAAATACATTTAAATACATTTATTAGTCACGCATCAGCAGCACTAGGACGAGTTCCATGCAGCGTTGCTGTACCCAAATCCACCGCAGGGCTCCCCGTTAGAGTGCTGCTCTGTAACGAACTCTGACCTGCCCCTCCGGCCTCATCACATCCATTTCTCACAAATAGGGCTGGTCTTTCGAAATTTCCCACTTCCTAAGCGGTGGTCCTGGTGTCACTGGTTTTTTCTCAGCTGTTGTCACTGCAGAGCCTGAACTGGGGCTGAGGAAGGGAGAGAGAGGAGGCGGCTTTAATAACACTGTAAAAACCAGAGTCGGATTTGATCAGTGCCGGTTTTATTACAGAGTCATAGACTCATTTAGGCTGGAAGAGACCTTTAAGATCATTGAGTCCAACCGTAAACCTAATGCTGCCAGGTCCACCACTAATCCACACCCTGAGCCCCACACCCACAGCTCTTCTGAACCCCTCCAGGGATGGGGACCCCACCACTGCCCTGGGCAGCCTGTCCCAGTGCTTTACAACCCTGTTGGTGAAGAAATTTTTCCTGATACCCAGCCTCCCCTGACACAACTTGAGGCCATTTCCTCTCGTCCTAGCGCTCGTCACTTGGGAAGAGAGACCGACCTCCACCTCCCTCCACCCTCCTGTCAGGCAGCTGTGGAGAGCAATGAGGTCTCCCCTCAGCCTCCTCTGCTCCAGACTGAACAACCCCAGTTCCCTCAGCCGCTCCTCACGGGACTGGTGCTGCAGACCCCTCCCCAGCTCCGCTGCCCTTCTCTGGACGCGTTCCAGCGGGGTCTGTCAGGCCGCCTCGCTGGTCCCAGAGGAGACACGGACACAACGAACCCGTTCGGCACCGCCACCGGCTGCGGCATCTGCTCCCGGGCAGGGCGCTGCGGTTCTGGGGTGACCCCGCGCCCGGCTCAGACCCACCTGCCAGCCGGAGCCCCCGCAGCCAACGTTTTCTGCCCCGCCGCCACCACGACGGGCGGCAGCGACTCCCGGCGCCCGTCCCGGTTGCAGTAGTAGTTACCGGCCAGTTTGTGGCTGGGACCCACCGGCAGCCGCGGCGGCGGCTGGCTCCTGCACAAAGAACGGTTCCGGGCGGGTCAGGAGCGGCCGGCGCGCCCCGCCGAGCCCGCACCCCCGCTCCCGCCGGGCCCCGCCGAGCCCGCACCCCCGCTCCTGCGCCCGCCGGGCCCCGCCGAGCCCGCACCCCCGCTCGCCGGTACCTCCCGGAGATCTCGGTGTAGCGCAGCGGCAGCTTGGCCTGCAGGTCCCGCTGCAAGGCAAGGCGAGAGAGCGGCTCAGCCCGCACCCACCGGCCCCGCGCAGCCGGCGGCGGTGCGGGTCAGCGTCCCGCGGTGCCCCCGCCGCCCCGGGGCCGCGCTTACCCCCGCCAGGAAGTTGCGGAAGCGCTGCACCAGGCGGGTGGCCGTCGCCATCTTGGCCGCGGTGAAGGGCGCGGGGCGGGAGGGGTGCGGGGCCGGCTGGGTCTCGCGAGAGCCGGCGCTATGTAAGGCGGTGCGGGGGGCGGGGCCGCCCCTTTCCTGCGCCGCGGAGCCGCCATGGACACCAGCCGCGTGCAGCCCATCAAACTGGCCAGGGTGCGGGGGCCGGGGGGGCGCGGGGCGGGGATCGCGGCTGGGATGGCGCGCTGACCCCCGCTCTGTCCCCGCAGGTGACCAAGGTGCTGGGCCGGACCGGCTCCCAGGGGCAGTGCACGCAGGTGAGCGCCGGGCCGCGGCCGGGGCTGGGGCCGGGCGGGTGCGGTGCCGTCGGGCCGGGCCGGGCTGACACCGCCTCGCCCCGCAGGTGCGCGTGGAGTTCATGGACGACACGAGCCGCTCCATCATCCGCAACGTGAAGGGACCGGTGCGGGAGGGAGACGTCCTCACCCTGCTGGAGTCGGAGCGGGAGGCCCGGCGGCTGCGCTGAGCCGGTGAGTGCGGGGCCCCCTCCCGCATCCCTGGGCCGCGTCCCGCATCGCCGGGCCCGGGCCTGGACCGCAGCACTGCGGCCTCTCCCGCTCTCTTGCAGGTTGCAAAGCCTCCCGGCGCCAGCCGCGCGCAGGCTGACGGCGAGTGAAGGATGGAGAGCAGTGAGCGAAGGACGGAGAGCAGCGGGGCGGCCGTGCCCCTGCAATAAAGGGTTTTTCCGGTAGCCGCCTGCCTGCGTCTCGTCATTGAGCGCCTGAGCGCTCTGGTTTGTCGCAGCCCTCCTGCCCTGTGCTGCTGGGCTCAGCAGAGGGACAGAAGCACGCTCTGTTTGTTACCGGGGCTGCGCGTAACGCCTTCGTCGTGATCGTACTGCGCTCCTCTGCTTGCATTAACCTGTCGCGTACAACAAAAATAACTCTGCTTTGGTTGCAGCAATCTTAATCCCAGCCTTTCTGCTGAGTGTTTTTCTGCGTGTAACCGGTAGAGTGGCACCGCTAAACTTACTGGGCTTCTGCGGAATTTAACAAGTTGAGAGTCAAGCTTTGTACCAGCTTGCAGAGCAGCAGCCTGCTGCTTCTGTCCTTCTGCCCTCGGGAAGCCATGCTGTAAACGCTGCTATAAATACACCTACGTGCTGCCTTTCCTGGCAGTCACCCGCGAGCGCGAGCGCTTGTCTCTCTCCCCTTAGAGCAGTTAGCAAATCAGTCTCACTTATGTTCCTCCTCAGCTTTCCCTTCCACCACACGGTCAGCAGGAAAGACTGACTGGTCTAGGCCACTACACAAAGTAAAAGGGAGGCTGAAAGGATGAAGAATGAGCCTGAAAACTGTCCCAGTTCAAGGGCTGGTTTTCAAGTGCTGGTATTTTCCATCTGGTAGCAGAGCGACACTGGTTTGTGCTGTGTGTGAGCTGCGTTGGGTCTGCGGCTCCCGGTCCTGCGGTCTCTGGTGGGAGCGTAGACGGGGCGCTCCAGGACGTGATTTAGTGGGCACGGTGGTGTTGGGTTGACAGTTGCACCTGATGATCTTGGAGGTCTTTTCCAACCTTAAAGATTGTGTGATTCTGGAACAGGTGTTCAAATCGCTGACCGTAGGCAGACAGCGAGGATTGCTGTTAGGGCGGGTGTTGAAAAAGCGTGTGTGGGTTTTTCCCTCTGTGTGTTAGCTGTGCCCCAACCAGCTCATGGGCAGCCTGACGTGGATTTTAGGCTCTAGAGAAAGGCCTCGTCAGGATGTGCTTGTGCTGGTGCCTGATTTAGTTCTTGGTTCTTTGGTGGCATTTTGGTTTCAGAGCATGGGGTGAGGGTGGGTTTCAGAGCTAGCTGTGAGGGCAAGAAGCCTGCTCGGAGTTCGCTCCGCTGGCTGCTGTTTGCTCCCGCACAGCTCTAGCAGTGACCGCAGAGCGCGGGACCCGAGTCTGGTTCCTGGCTGGGACAGTTCACTGGAAGAAAACCAGGCTGAGGGGTGAAGCCAGCTCATCAGCTTGCGGAGAACGAACCGGCACGGGCGGGCAGCTGCTCGGGACCAGGCTGTCCCCCGGCTGACGCTGTCCTGGGGGTTTTAACGTGAGCCAGAGAAGGAGGCAGGAAACTGCTGATGATCACTGAAATATTTCAAAATAATTTTACTTTAAATTTTATTTATATCTTAAAAATAAACATCAGTATTAAAATACCAGTAGACAAACCTGTGAATCCAAAGCAGTGGGTACGGAATACACAGAGCAGCGTATAAAGAGTGGCTGTGAGCACGGCACGTTAACTTCAGCGCAAAGCTGAAACGGGCGCGCTGCGGGCGCAGCAGCGTGCTGCCCAGAACCAGTTTCCTGGGGAGCGATTCCCAGCTTGCGGTGTGGCTCAGGTCTGCGGGGCAAGGAGCAGCGGCGGGGGCTGTGCCGGGCATTGCCTTTGGGAAGCGCTCGGAGAGCAGGGCCAGCGTCGCATGCAAAAGCCTCCTCTTCCTCCCGGTCCTTGGTCCTTACCTTGTCTGTCCCAGCCTGCCTGGTCCACACGCACTCGCACAGACGCACGCACATCCTCCAACCTACGCACCCATCTCCATGGGCCCTCAGCGCTCTCTGAGCTCTTCTCACTCCTCTTTTCTTCCTGGAGCTCTCCTCAGCCGCTCTGCTCCCTTTCAGGAGGGAAAGTGGGCAGAAGGGACTCGGCTACGGGCTCTACTGCCTTTGCAGTTGGTGGCCGTGAGACTGTTTAAATGGGAGATGTTTAGGAGGTGGCTGCTCTTTCCCTCGGTCCTCGCTCCCTGCGTGGGGTGTGGGCTGGGCAGTCCCAGGCCCTAAATGGCTCCTGGCCCCCTCCTGTCAGCCCGGCTGCACCCCGAACGCCCCGGTTCCGCTTCCGTTGAGCAAATCAAATCACTGCGTGATTTCATTTGAACTCCATCCTTTGAAGAAGCAATATATTTTTTTGGCTTTGTGTGCATGTGCTAGAAAAAAAATTCAGATTTCAGCCAGGAGAGGAAATGCCATGAAAGAAGGGCAAGTATTTCCGTCTGGGAGTGCTCCCCGCCCCGTCGGAGGCAGCGTGAACCAGCGGGTTTGTGTCCCCTCTCCCATCGCTGCACGGGACTCGCCTACTGAGCGCTGCTACCCCCAGCGCTGCGCAGCGGGGTCCAGGGGCCGGTGCTCGCCCTCCTGCAGCCCTGCTCCCCGTCACCGGCTCCGCTGCCGTCCTGGAGCTGCTGGGCAAGCAGAAACCGGGGGCTCTTTCTGCTGGGTTCGCTTGCTGCTGTTCCAACGTGCTGGCCGCTTGCAGAGGGCTGAAAGGCGGCGCAGCTTCAGCGGCCGCGGTGGGGAGCAGCGGGGATGGGGCCGGTTCTGCTCGCGGCGTCTCCTGCCCCTGCGTCGCTTGGCGCTCGGCTCCTCTGTCACTTGGTGGAGTGAGGTGGCTGCGCGTGGGCTGCTTCCAGCAGCGGGGACGGGTGAGCGAGGCCCGGGGACGGTGCCTGCTCGAGGGACAGGAGGAGAGCATCTGCAGCCGCAGAGCGATTCAGCACACGGGGGGTGGCGGGAGAGGGGATGTAAGGTACAGCCTCGCGCCGACAGCGGCCGGCTGGCCCCGGCTGAATCCGAAGGTTGCTAATTTGGTTTCTTTGGGCTCCCAGGGCTCTTTGTGGCCGTCAGTGATGTCCCCTGCTGCAGGGAGAGAGCAGAGTCACAAAATGTCACCAGAGACCCCTGCGGTGACTCCTGGTTCCCTGCTACGGAGGGTGCGGCACCTGGGATGCTCCACTCTCACCCCTGCAGCCTCTTCCTGGGGAGCATCATCTGTGTCGCAGCCCCGTCCCCTCCCACGGGGCCACCCTGCAGCTGAGCCGGTGGCGCGGTGCCCCCTCTGTGGCCCTTGCGTGGGACAGGGCAGGTGGTGGGGCGGGGGGCCACTGCGGTACTCACGGGCAGCGGCGTCTTCGTGCTGTTGAGGTGGGCGTAGAGGAGCACGGCGATGTTGCTGTGGCCGGCCTCCAGCGCAATGGCGACGGCGTTGTTGCCATCCTGGAAAAGAAGGGAGAGCGGTTGGGAAGAGGCCCAGGGCCGGGACGCGGGGCGGGCGAGCGCGCTCAGGCCCCGGCGGCAGAGGCTTACGCTGTCCACGATGGAGATGTTGCAGGAGGGCTGCGCCAGCAGCAGCTTCACCGTCTCCACGCGGCCGTGCTCGCAGGCGCACATCAGCGCGGTCGAGCCCTCCTCGTCCTGCAGGTTCACGTCTGCTCCGCAGGCGAGCAGGGCTTCCACCATCTCCTGCCGGCCGTGGCTGACGGCCAGCATCAGCGCCGTCTGGCCAGCCTGCGGGCGAGGGACGCTGCCAGGCTGCTCCCGCCCGGCTGCACCACCCACTCTCCCCACTGCCCCGCGGAGGGACCACCGCTGTCCCCAGCGCCCACTCGGTCTCTGCACCCCCCTGGCTGGAGGAGAGGTGTGGGTGACACCGGGCAGAAGGAGCTCCTAATGCAATGCCCTCCCCCTGTGCCGGCCCCTCCAGGTTTTGGAGCCCCAGTCCTGCCCGTGGAGGAGCCGAACGTCGCCCTGGCAGCTGCTTGGTGGGAGGGGAGAGGGTCAGGCCGCGGCGGCCTCCCGGCCCACACCAACCTGGCTGGCCTTGGCGTTGACGTTGCCCATGCTGAAGAGCCTCCTGACCACGTTCATGTCGTCCTCCTGCTCCACGGCTGCCAGAGCTGCCAGCATCAGAGCCGTGTAGCCGGCTTTGTTCTGGTGGTCCACGTTACAGACCCCTGCGGGGATGGGCAGAGCGGGGGGCTCAGAGTGCTGCCAGGGGGTTTGGATGGAGCCATGGGTGCTGCGAGCCGTCCCGCAGCCCCACGGGCACAGACATGCCAATGGGTTCCCCCCATCGGGACGTTTTGGGGGTGGGGGGCACTGACCCGTGTCCAGCAGCAGCCGCACGATGTGGAAGTTGGAGTGAGAGACGCTGTAGTGCAAGGCCGTGTTGCCGTTGCCGTCTGCCAGGTTCACCACGTGGGCCAGGAGAGCCGGCGAGAGCTCGGCAAAGGCCAGGAGGTGGTTGGCCACCGTGTCCGGGACGGACGACTTCTGGCTGGACAGACGGAACCACTCCTGCAGGACCAGGCTGCTGCTGGTGAGCTGCGGGCGGTGAGCGGCACTGAGCTGGGGGCCGTGGCTCCCCCCAGACCTCTGCGTGGCCCCGCACCCCCACTATACCCCACCCTGCACCCACCGCCCCACAGGGGGTTTGGCGTATCTGGGACAAAGCCTGGAGCAAAGGGCTGTGTTTTGGGGGAAGGTGCTGAGCGGGGCTTTGCTCGCCCATCTTTGGGGAGGGCCAGCCTGAGGGGGACCCCAGCCGGGGCTGCGCAAGCCGTCCCACCCTCAGCACCCCACTCACCACCTCCTTGCTCTTGCTGGCAGTGGGGTGGCCGAGGTGGGTCTTGACGATGAGGCAGGCCTCCCGCATCCTGGGGCTCAGCTCGAACCTGGGGAGAGCAGGAGGGCGGCTGCGGTGCTGCGTTCCCCCGCCAAAACCCCCCCGGCAAGGGGCACCCCGCATCCCCCCGCCGAGGTTTTGCCCCTCTCCCCGCTGCCTGTGAGCCCCCGTGAGCGCCCCGCGGTGCAACGTCCCGCACGGTGCTTGCACCCCGGCAGCCTCAGCCTCTGCAAACCCCGCTGAACGCAGCCTTATACGGACGTGCTCAGGCACAATTTACCCATTTTCAGGCCAATTTTTTCCCTTTTGTTGGAAAATGCCATTAAGGCTGTTGGGTTTTGTCTGTCCCACTCCAAACCACCTTCTCCAGCAAAGAGGCATCTGGGGCCTCGGTCCCATCCTCTCCTTAGCAGCCCCAAGAAGCTGGAAGGATTTTTTTTTCCCTGCTGAATGACTTCTGCAGGAGCCCAGTGTGTTTTTCCCATCAGCTGCACCAAAACCAGGGCAGACGCCCCGAGTCGACAGGGCCGGTGCTGGCCCGCGGCGCAGGGCGAAGGAGCCTTCCCCGTTGGCACTTACTTCTCCTTCACCTCGGGGGGCTCCGGCAGGGTCACGCCGGCCCCCTCGCGCTCCTGTCCCAGCTCACGCTCGCCTTCCCCAGCCTCCTCCTCCGAGGTTTCGGTGTCCCCCTGCTCCTCGCTGTCGGAGCTGTCGGCTGAAGCCTTCTCAGAAGAGCTGTCTCCTTCCTCCTCCTCCTCCTCCTCCTCCTCCTCTCGCTGGATGTGCTCTCGTACCTGCACAGAGGGAGGATGCTCAGCAGCAGTGCGGCGCCCAGCTGGTCCAGTCCAGGCCCCCCATTGCACCACCCCTAGCCCAGAGTGGGGGTGTCGGGGGCCAGGGCTGGCCCGGGGGGGGTGGCGGGGGCCACTCGGCACGTACTCCCCGTTCAGCACGCCCACAAACTGCAGGCTCTTCTTGCTGCCCTCGGCCTCGCTCCGGGGGGGACCGTCCCGCTTCTTCATGATGGACTTCAGGGCTCCTGGGGGCAGAAGGATGGGTGTCAGCGGCCAGCGCGCAGGAACCTCCCCGAGCACCCCAAATCCGCCAGACCCCAGGGTGGACACGGGCAGAGCGCAGGCGGCTGCTGTGACATGGGCAGCGTTGGCCCCGCAGGCACTGTCCCCAGCAGGGCCACCCTCTCCCTTCCCGCAGGAACATGCCAACCTGGACCCTGGTGTCATCCCCGGCGCCGACTCACCGGCCGCGGGGCTCAGGGCAGCTCCGCCATCCCGCGCCAGGGATGGGTCCCGGCCGCTGTGCGTCGTCTCCGGTGCGGCTGCTCCGGGGGCTGGGCCACTCTGCTGCATCCCCCCTGTTGCTCCCACGCCGTGTGCCGAGGGGCTGCTTGGGACATCGCCCGCGCTGGGCTGCATCTCCTCGCGCGCCAGGACAGGGCTGCCCACCTCGGTCTGGCTGCCCTTGTCTTCACATTTGGCGGCCGAATCGGGGCCCACCGCCACGTCCCGCCCGTCGGGGCGGCAGCCCACCCCGACGCAGGTGGTTGATGGGCAGCACCCCACGCCTGCCTCTGCCGTCTCCGGGGGGTCACCTGCTGCCCGGCTCTGCATCGTCACCACCGCCTCCACCAGCGCTTCGGCCACCTGCGGTTTGGCCGTCACCTCCTTGTCCGCCCGCCCGCGGGGCCGGCGGGCGCACACCTCCAGCCGCAGCTCCTCCAGCTCGCGCGTGGCCTCGCGCAGGTGCCCCTCCATCAGCGCGATCACCTCCTTCTGGTGCCCCACCGTCTGCTGCAGCAGCTCCAGCTCCCGCTCCGCCTCGCTGGCCAGCCCCAGTGAGGACTCCAGCACCCAGACAGCCGCATCCCTGCGCTCCCTCACCCCGCCGTCCACCACGTCGCCGCCCTCCTGCTGCGACCGGTAGTAGAAGACGGCGTCGGTCATGGCCCGGTCCTCGCCCACCGCCACGGAGCGACACGGCCTCTCAACGGCCCTGGGGCTCCTGCCCGGCCAAGCCCTGCCACCCCGCTCCGGCACTGCCAGCTTCTCCGTCAGCTTCCTCAGCTCCGCGATCTTGCTCGCTCGCCCCTTGGCCGGCTCCGCTTCGCTCCCCGGCCCCACTCCGGGTGGCTCCTCACTCCCCGCTGCGGCCTCAGAGGCAGGGAGGTGGCTGAAAGCCTCGCCGGGCTCCGCCGACAGCTTCTCCATCAGCTTGGCCTTCTCCCTCTTCAGCTCACAGATCTGCGTCTCCAGGAGGGGGATGGTTTTCACCTGCTCCTCCAGGTCCCGCAGCTGCCGCAGGGCCGCGGCCATCTGCTCCCGCACGTGCTGCAGCGGGGCAGCGCTCAGCCCCGCCGCCGGCGTGCTGTGCCCCGAGCTGCCGGGGCTCGTCCGTCCCCAGCCCTCCGTGCCCTCCGTGCCCCCCGGCACCCAGGGGGGCGGCTGACTCGGGCCACCCGGCAAGGCGCCGCGGGAGGGACCACCGCTATCCTGCAAGTGGCCTTGCTCCTGCTCCAGCCTCCTGCTCGTCTCCAGCAAGGTCTTCTCCACCTGTGGGTTTCGCACCAGCCGCTTGCGGGTGGGTGGTGGGAGCAGCCGCACCGGCGGTGGCGGCGAGACAGGGTGGGAGGTGGGCTTGCTGGGGGGCTCTAGGGGCGGCCGGCGGCGGGGGGACAGCAGCAGTGCGGCCCTGCCCTCCTCGCTGGCCGTGGAGGCGAGGGACTCGGTGGAGGTCCAGGCGCTGGCGTGGCTGCTGGGGCTGCGCAGGGCACTGGGCGGCTGCCGGGCCCCTTTCGCCCTGCGAGGCAGCGGCGCTTTCTTCAGCGTTTGGCCGCTTTCGATGTCGTCAACGTATTTCAGGAAATCCAAGTCCAGGAGGAAGCCGTAGGGGGTTTCCAGTGAATAGGAGCTCTTCTCCCCATCGTCCTGGTCCCGGTACAAGAACGGGCCCCCGAGATCTGCAGGAGAGCAGGGACGGTGAGGCAGGGACCTGGAAGGCTCTTTCCAACTGGGCTACGCTGGGACCCGCAGCCCCCCTCCCCGCCGTGACGCTGCTGGCGGCGCGCAGCCCGTCCCCCACGCCCTGCGTGCCGTCGTGTGTCCCAGGGCACCTGCTCTGCGTGGGGGACGGCGCTGGGGCGAGGAAACCCATCAGGATGGGACAGGACCCTCACCCTCCGTCCGCTGCAGCTGCCCACGGAGGACCCCGGCCCCGTTACCTGGGAGGTTCTGGTTGAGGGGCGCAGGCTGAGCCATCTTCTCCCCGGGACGCGGCTGAGCAGGGGATCATCAACCTGCAACAACAACGGGGCTACGTCCTCCGATGCCCTGCAAGCCGGGGCCCGCTGAGCCCCCCGCGGCTGCAAACCGCTGCCCCCCACCTGGGGAGCGCCCCCCGCACCCCGCTCCAGCCCCGGCGCCATGGGGCTGCAGCGCAAGCCGGCTGCCGGCGCTGGCAGCGGGGCCGGGGATGGTTTGTACATTTAAGGAATGCTTCGCAGCCCGGGCTGGGGCGGCCGCGCTGCCAGCTGCGAGGGCGCAGAGCCATGAGTCAGAGCTTGGCCGCACTGGGAGCATGGGCTGGGAGAGTAAAAAAAAGAAAAAAAAAAAAAAGAGGCTGCAGCCTTCACGGGTGCGATTCTCAGTGGAGAAGTTTGCGTTGGAGAAAGGGAGCCAACGCTTTTGCAGCCGCCAGCACGTGCGGGGCGGTGGGTGCGATGTTGGTCCCGCTCAGCGGGGTGCCCCGCGCTGTGCACCCCTGCCTCGAGGGTGCTTCAGGGGCTGGTGGCCCCCCGAAGGAGCCGGCTGCTCTCCCCTCTCCATAACGCAGGGAATGAAATGAAATGAAACGAAATGGAACAGGAACAGGAGCCCGGTTTTCCCGGGAGCCCGGCATGGGCGTGCTGGAGGAGCGGCAGCGGGATGCAGCTGCACCCCAGGGGTGCACGGGGGGGGCCGCCAGCTGTGAGCGTTCGGCTGGGACCTGCCGCAACATCTGGCAGCATCTGGGTGCCGGGGTCCGGGCGGGAAGTGCTCCCAGCAGGAGCACAAACAGCGCCCCGGGAGCACCCAGCGCCGCTGCGCGCGGCGTCACCCCCAGGGCCCCACGGGGTCCCGGGGTGGCAGGGATGCGGGTGCCCTGCCCGCGGGGCGCAGGCGGCCGTGGGGCTGCGCAGCTGTCGGTGGGCAAAGCAGTTGGCACTACGCTATTTTCGGAAGAGAGCGGAGGAGGCGGCATGCCACGGAGGAAGGGCAGGTCAGACACAGCCCTAAGGGAGGCTGGGGCTCAGCGCTGCCCGGAGCAGGGTGCAGGATCCGGCCTCGACCGCAGAGAAACACCCGCACCCATCCCCACATTCCCTCTCCGTGACGACCGGAGGATCCAGACTTTTCCCAACCTCCGCCTCCCTTGGGATCACCCCGGCTTCATGCCGGCACCCCTTCCACCTCCCTTGGGAACATCCCAGCTCCACACTGGCATCCCACCATTCCTGTGCTGCCAGCTTTGTGTCTAAAAGGCTCCGTGCATCCCCCACCTCATCTAATCCCTCCTGCCCCGGGAAGCAGCCGGCTTCCTCCTCCGCGCAGCCCTCGCTGCAGGTAATTAAACAGCGCCGGGGCCAGGACAAACTTCCCGCCAGGCTCCATGCACACCATAAATCAAACGGGAGGGAGAGGGAGAGCAACAGGAGCCAGAGCCAGCGGGTGCGTTTCCTCGGGGGAAGCGGCCGGCAGCTCCCTTCCGCCGCCCGGCTGGCCGGGTATTGTCCTGCCTGGGCCTGCGCCAGGAAAAGCCGCCTCTGCCGAGAGCCCTGCTGAGAGATCTCCCGCACCGTCCTCCCGCTCGCGGCAACGGGTGCCCTTCCCGCCAGCGCTGCCCCGCTGCCCCCTGCGCTGACCCGGGGATGCACTGTCCCCCCTGCCACCTCGTCCTGCCCCGTCAGCCGACGCCAGCATCTCCTGTCAACCGCATCACTGCACTGCCTGTCCCCAAAGCCAGGGGACGTCCTCCCGCAGCTCCCCCGCAGCTCTTGGCCCCCGCTACTTTTGGTCTGACGTGACGGGCCAGACGCAGGCAGCAGCTTCTGCCGTCACCCAGCTCCGAAACCAAGGGCCAGGCCCAGAGATGGACCTGCGGGCTCCCAACCCTGTGCAAATTGCCCCCGGCCCCCCGTGACGTGCAAACTGCCCCTGGGCTGCTGGCGGGCTGGGCGGTGGGGCGAGCAGCAGGCCGGATTTGAGCTGGCGAGGATGAGCGATGGAGGCAGACGACCCCAGCGTGCAGAACTGGGGAGAGGGTTGAGCCCCCAGCCCGAGGGCCCAGCCACCGCCGGCACCTGCCGGGCCACGCTGCACAAAGCCAGCCTTGTCCCCGGCCAGCCACCCTCACTGCCGCCCCGGTTCAAAGAGGAGCCGCTCTCCAGCTGGGCGGGAGTCCCGACGGGGAAAGCCGCTCTGGGCCAAAGGCTGATTTTCGGCAGCTTTGGAGGCTCCCCTGGGCACCAGGGCTGAGTGCAGCCAGGGTCTGGCACAGGGACCCCCAGGCGCGGGAGGCAGGGGACCGCACGATCCCAGCTTCCTTCCGAAGAAATGAAAGTGTTGTTTCCAGCCCCGCTGTTTCCACAGGAAAGCGGGAGGGCACAGAGCGCAGCGCTGCTGGGGCGGCTCGGCGGTGAGAGGAGGGGGACGTGCAGGGACCCGGTGGTCCCCGCGGAGGCAGGGCTGTGCTTCACCCTGGGCTTGCACCCTGCTTCCCCCTCTTGCTGCCGTACCGATGCCAACGTGGGAGACTTGGGGCCAAAACTGCCACTCCACTCAGCTACAATAAAAAGCCATGTCAGGGATCGGGCAGCCTGGGCACCTCGGCACAGCGCGGGTACCATCCGGTGCCCTCGACCCAGCCCCCACCAGCCCCCTGGGACCCTTGGCCTTGGATCCCCCTCTGGGTCCCCGACCCCCGGGCTGGCAGGGGACAGCCCTCCAGGAGCTGGTTTTAAAGCTCCGGACTCCTTCGGGCCCTTTCCCTCACCCAAGTGGGGCAGCCTCTGCCCTGGCTCAGTCACGAACCGTCGGGCAGCCCGAGCCGCTCCGCCGGCGTGGCCGGAGCCATTCATGGGGAGGACTCTCCCTGGCTCTTCTCCCGAGCCGAAATACTGAGGTCATGAGGAATGTGAGAAGAACAGAGTCCAGAGCAGCCCCAGCCAGTGCGACTTGATTTATCTCGGCCAGGCATGCTTCCCTGGAAGCTGCGCGCAGGCGATAAGCCCCCAAGCCCAGGGCTGAGGCTGTTCCAGAGTTAAAGGGAAACCACTGAGCAAGCACACGGCTTCCTCCGCTGCCAGCGACCTGCCGGGATTCAGGCTGCTCGCACGGAGCCAGCCGTCACGCCCGCCCATCACCTGCAGCATCACCCAGGCCGAGGCGACAGGAGGTGTCTGGGGCTCACCACACCTTCCCGGTGTCCCCGTCCCCTGTCCTGGGGCCGTACGGGACGGTCCGTGCTCTGTGCCACCCGCAGACCCCGTGCCCGCTCGCCCAGGCCGTGCCGTCCAGGCTGGGGCTGCTCCCGGAGGAGCTGGATCCCGTGCGGGTGGGTGCGCCGGCCCTGACCCGAGGAAGGAAAGGGAAACGCTTCGATCTTCTCAGCAGCCTAATTTCAGGTTGGGCTGTTATTTCTGGAGTTGTCGTCATCGTCGTCCTGCTTGGTCAGGAGCTGCGAGGGCTGCTTGGGCTCTGCACCTCGAGGACCTTCCCCGAGCGCACACAACGCCCGGGCGACAGGCGCGCGGTCTGGACGCAGCTGTACCCACGCGGGGACCAGCTCTGTGTGCCCTGTCACACCTACAGCTCCACGGGGCTCCTGTATCCTCGCTCGAAAACATCTACCGCTTGTCCTGCGCCCTCGCCACAGCCGCCCACCAGCACTTTCCACCAACATCCCCCCAATTGCTGGTGTCAACACATGGGGTCCGCAACGAGCCCCACAGCCTGGGATCGCCCCGCTGTGAGGGGGCGCGCGGGGCTGAAACGGTTCAGTTCACCCCCCAGGGTGCACAGGCACAGTCGGGGTACGCACAGCGCCCACACAGCCCCATGGCGTGTTCCCCACGTGCACGCAGGGAGCACCCCCAACCTCACAGCACCCCATGTGCCCTCGGGCACCCCAGAGAGGCTTGCAGTCTTGTGGGTCCCCAGCATCCGCAGCTCGGCAGGTCCCCAGCACCCTCGGGTGCTCCCCA
>JAAGAY010001775.1:0-18088 GCA_011801015.1 Ardeotis arabs
GAAGGAGCCCCAGGGGGCTGGGCGGGGACAGTCAGGGCTGTCAGTGCCTTGGAGCCCCAACACTTGCAAGCACTGGTCAATCCAAAGGCAGATATGCTTTACATTGCTGCTGCTGTGCTACCATCTGTGCCCGCTGTTGTCCGCCCACTGCTGGGAAGCCCATGGCTTGCCTTAAGCCACTCTGGGTGAAGTCTCACCTGCATGATCTTTGTGTATGTCTTGCCTCCACATGGGCTTGGATTTCACCCTTGATGCATATTTGCAAAACACGTGCCGCTAAATCCAACTCCTGTAAGCAATCTAAGCATCATTTGGGCCTGAGAGTGACCATCTCAGCTGCCAGGATATTAACTTAAATGTCCCTGAAGGGAAATGTATCATTCCTATTTGGATGAAAGTTAGTCCCTGTGCTTCTCACAAGTAACAAAACCCTGACCGTATATACCACATCGCATGTTAATCTGACCCATGACACGCATAATGAAAACACCCTGCCCCACGAGCAAAGCTGCCTAGGGGCACGGGATTCCCCAGGCCAGTCAGCCACCGCAAGATTGTTTGCAGCTGTTTATGATAACTCTGCTACGGGTGTCGTAACACGCATGTGGACACATTGCATGGTGAACTCAGAATCTCAACATGAGTTAAATGCTATCTTCAGACAAAATAAACTCCTCAAATATGTGAGCAAAGACATTTATTGCAAATAAAAATTCACATTCACATTATTAAATCTTATAAAGTATACGGAGGTCATTTTGCAAATTGTGAAGCATCCGTGTGCACAAGGGCTGCTGTTTTCATCCGAACAGCTGCCTGAGATATGCGCATATTTATCTGAATATGCCAAGACAAATATCCTTCTATCTACAAAGGTTTTGATTTGGCTGGTGACAGTGTTCTGACACTTCCACAGTTTCATTTTCTCTGGATCTGGCAGTAGAGGCTCATAGAAAACCCCAAACCGAGAATCTGGAAAACAAAGACATTTCTGATATTACTTGGCAATCCTGGAAATCCCAGGATACAATCGATACACAGTGGGAACATTTTGTTTGCAAATGTCTTGGATTTATACACAGGCTAAATCTGCTATGCAGAAGAACTTTTCCAGTGTAGTTCTTAAAGAACGTGACTCTAGAATACAGACATTTTAATGAAATCAGTGTGTACCACAGGTAAGACTGCTGACGTGATGGAAAATCTTTGTTTGCTTAAAAGATGGATTTTTTCTGTGGATGGGGAACCCTGTAACTCTGGGGGTTTAAAATGCAGTTGTTCACATTTATTTAAGGAAGAGACAGCAGAGAGCATACAGAGCACAAGGGTACAGCTAAGACAAGCGGATGGACTCACAGCTGGAATAAGCCAACGGGGCTTCCCTGACATACCATGCCCACATTGTCATTTGTGCCCAATGAAACTGGGCCCTTCTTCTCAGTATCATTTCCACTAACAGAGTGAGCTGAAACCATTAACAGCCCACAAGTGGCATAATGGAGCAGGCAGAGGGGGGAACGCTAGGGAAGAGTACTTTTCCTTGTTCACTTCTTTTTATCTGGGGTTTTCCAGAGAAGAGATGGTTAAGTGTGTGGCCTTTGCTTTGCAATTACTTGAGAAGTCATAATATGTTAATATCTTTGGAAAGGTTAAATGTTTGTCAAGTGTAAATTGCCAGCTGACAATTTGTACTAGCAGAGGCTCAGATTGTTTATTCATGTTGTTTTCTAGTCCCTTTATGATTGAGAGAGGCAGCCACCACAGAAAATGCCAACTGGAGAACAGGGAAGAATCACGGCCAATGAACAAAAGGCTACAACTCATGTAACCACAGTAACTAGAGCAAAGTAACTTATAACTTACCTTCGGGATACAGATGAAATTTTACACTTCTATTATATTTTCAAAGGCTTTTTCATATTGGTGTATTTCGCCTATTTTCCCCTCAAAGTTTACATATAGGTGAGAGACCTAACCCACCACATATAGCACCTTAAATAACATGAAGCTTGTGTCGAGTAAGAAGTCACCTCTCCCAGTGTTGCAGCTGCATAACTCTTCCCTGCTTACTATTATTTTCCTGGAAACATATTTTTGAGTTGGGGCTTTTGCCCACTCTTCTACCACGAGGAGCAATCCTCTGCCAATTACGTTGAGAAGTTCTCACTCAGAATAACAGACTGAACTCTGCACAGCAATCTTCATAATTTCTGCTTTTCCCTCAAACATCCATCAACGGGGAGCAAGGGAGGAGGGAAGTCACAGAGGAATAGTGAAAATAAAATTACTGAAGAAAGCAACATGATGAAATCCCCTGTTTCTTTGTCATTTTCTCCTAATCAAAGCCCATCATTCATCAAGTAGCTGACTGGATAAACTAACTGTTTTTTCTCCTCTCTTCAGAAAAGATTTTGCATATTATTCTTCAGTGTATGATGAAGCAATTAAAATAAAGAGCTAACATACTTTGCTTTTTTTTTACACATAGGAATATATGGAGCAGCACAGGTGTGCACTGAGGCACATTCAGGCACCATCTTGATGGCTAAATTATGCCCTCGGAATAATAATTTTGTATCATAATTTCTCCATGATAAGAATATGCAGTTTAGGGGCTCAGTTTTCTTATGAGATGACTTTTTCCTCTAGCAAAGGAGGGAAAGAGGACGAAAAGACTGGCTATTTTGCCTCTAGTCTTGCTGGGGCTAGGTATCCACACACTCCTCTGTCCACAGGGCTCATTGTCAAGGCACAGCCTGACTCCAGGATTGTCAAATCTTTGCAGAAAAAGTGCCATGTGCTACACTTACACAGGCAGCAGGGTGGTCTGATCCCTCCTGAAGTTCGCAGCTCAGCAGCCATATACAGTTTATATGAAGTAACAGTAAGATTATAGCTAAGGTGAGAGGTGGTTTTCCCTTTTCTATTAATTGAGCAAGCCAGGTGTCTAAATCCCATTCCCAGTGTATTTCTAAGTAGAACATATTGCTTGTCAGCTACTAAATATTTTAATGGTGTATACTGGTACCTCAATAACAGCCAGTCCAAAGGCGATCCCCATAATTATGAGCAGATGGTCTTTAAGATATTTGGCAACCACTTCTCCACAAGGCTGAAAAATAAGACAAAATTATTAATAAGTAAGAAATATTATCCTAAGGTTATTAGAAATGCATCCTCTAAATTAACTCATCTGATGCTCTCTCTCTTTCTCTCTCTCTGTTACAGACAATTTGAATTTTCTCTGACTTGTTGCTAACAAACACAAAGAGCACAGCTATACGTACCTTGTGCTCTGAGAAACATATCTAGTCTTTGCCTTCTGAAATATGAAGATTAATTTAGTAGCTGACCATAAAATGGTACAACTTCAGATGAAGACAAGTGACTGTAGTGCCTAATGTTTGCATGCTTTTCAGCTGACAAGGACAGAAGCATTTGTTCTTACTTTCACTTGACAATCATTCACTGCTAGGAAAGAGCCAATGCAGCAATGACTAGATCTGAAAGTTTCCCACTAATCTGATCTTTGGATTTGAAACTTCAAAGCCTATTACTAGAATCAGATTCGTCTAACAATATTTGGATATAAAACCTAGCTTAAATATTAATTTTGATAAATGTTTGGTGGTCTTGGGCTAGGGCTGGCGAGAAGGGAGTGACCATATCTGAAATTCTATGCAGAGCTACTCTCCTTTTTAATAAATGCATACATCTGTTCTTATAATGACTACAACTTCTCCAAGCATTGACAATCCTGCTTTTGTAAATTGTAGAGAAAGCCAAGTACAGCTTAAATCCATCAGAACTACAGTACTGTTCCAACACTACAACAGCCTTCCCCTCAAATATAGTTCCAGTCTTTCACTCTATTTCCTCCCTCACAATAAACAAATGGGTCTTCTCCTTCTAGTCCCTCAAAAAAACCCCTCACTTAAGCTGACTGCACTGAATTTCAAATCTTTTCTCCTGGATCACAAGAGTTGAATGTCTTTGCTAGCATGTAACACCATCATGAAACCTCTGTGTTCATGTGAGCGATATCTTGCACCTGCAGTAATTTAACTTATGGCTTCTCATGTGTCCTTTGAGGGTTTGCCTGAGGCCAAAAAGACATTAAATTGTGGCCAAAACAACCTCTTTGTGTACCTCTTATTTCCAGATTGGGTTCTGGCATCCTCTACTTAACCAGAGTGTTCCCTTGCTTTAGAACAGTATTTGCTTCTACTGGTCTACATAGAGAGGAATTTAGTGTTCAGGCAGGACCTGTCTAAGGACCTGTGCATTTAGAAAAATATACAACTAGAATGAACATTTGCTACAATCTGCTTTGTGCTAGGTGCAGATTGGAAAACTGTATACCATCAGCATTCTAAAAATGCAGCTATTTTGTGTTAGTTTTCCACTCTTTTTCATAATTTTCTTTGTATGCATGGAATCCAAATTTCCATATAAGGGGACAGATAAACCTTGAAATTCATTAACTGAGATCTCTGCTGCTTCCCTACCAACTTTTGAGTATGCTTTCTTGTTGCCTATCACCAGACATTTTTGCCTTATTATTGTACTAACAGCCGCAAGCTTTTCAAAAGGCTGTAGTTATAGGAAATGACACTTTGAGTACACTGCCATGAGGCCTCCAACATGTAAGGTTTCTTTCCAACACATACTGCAAAATGAGTGTGGGTTTTTTCATTAAAGGACTATAAAACCCCAAAGGTCTTGCATTTAATGTGTTCATTATTCAATATCTCTCAGCCCTTCGAAAGCCTCTGAGTCAATGTGTCTACCACCAGAATGAGCCTGGGTGGGAACACAACCTTCTGAGGGAGGAATGAGAGCCAAAGGGTAGCTGATGTGCTGCTCTGACCCAGAGGCATACCCTGACCCCAAAGCAATAGTAGTTTTCACCCAGAGTAGCCATGCAGACTGCTGAGGTCCTAAGGGTACTGCATTAAATAGAGGCATCCCAGGAAGAGGAAGCAGCACCATCTTTCACGTATACACAGTAATTTCATAACAAGTGGCACAGGGCCAATTCTGACTAATGAAGAGAAGATAAAACTTTGCCTTGTTGGAAAGAGACAGAACTGCTGACTATGCCAGCCATCAAAGACAACCTCTGGTGAAAATCTCATTTTGGATAGAAGAGTGGAACATTATATTTTTCTTACCATTTTATAAACGTATCTGCCTCGAAATAACATGCAAAGGTCTGCTGATGGCTCCTTTATTTCACACTGACAGATTTTATTATTAAAATTTTGTCCCCAGTCTGCAGGTCCTTTCAGCAAACCACAGCACTGGTTCTGCAAGAAAGGAGGAAATGGGGAGATGAGGAAAAAAGTGGTGATTTGCAGTTCACAGAGAGTAAAGGAGGGAGCAGAGAGGAACAACAAAGGAGACATTTCCTTTCACCTCTTCCCATGTGGAGGTTTTCCCAAATTAGTATGTCTCAACCACCCTTCACATTTCTGCACCAGTTATAAAAATGTAAGTGCACAAGTTTAAAGAAAAAGGGGGGAAAAGGGAAAAAGACCAGATTTTCAGTACACAGTACTCAAAAAACATTAACATACTATAAAGCTAGTCATTGTCAGTGCCAGAATGGAACTGGAACATGGAGCAAGACTGAGTATAGTATTTTTTGATAATTAAGTCTTTTTTCTGCGGGTTATACTTGCAGAAGATAAGTAACAGCTCCAGTAACATCCACATTTCATATCTTCAAAAGCCAGGCTGAGAAGGTAAAATTCAGGCACATAAAATGCTGAAATCTAGAAAAATAACCACCTTGTATGATGGTTAGCCCTTTAAATTAGATATGGGGTGAGGAGGCCAGGGCTCCATTTGGGGTTTGTGAAACCTAAACCAGGTGCAATTTCACTTTGTGTTCCACTTTATTCAAGCCACAAAAGCTCAGGGGTGCAGACTTGGGTTTGAGGTCCTCCCTCTTTAAAAAGCAGCTGGAAATGTTCACATAATTTTGTATTAAAGCAAAGGCCAGGGGACATAATAAAGCAATCCTGGTCTATTTAAAAATTAATACAGTAATTATGGGATTTTTCATTTTGCTCACCCTCCAGTCATCTCTCCAGGGAGCAGCTTATTATATCAGAAGAAATAAGCTGGCTCAGAAGCAGAGGACAGAGCTAGAAGTGGAATGGGGAAGGAGAAGCAGAAGAAATATAAGCCACCCAAATATTGTTTCTTGCTTCCTTTTCTTTCACACCAGCAGCCTTTAAAAATACAGGGATTTAAGCTTACTCATCAAAGTCATCACCCATTAGGGACAGAAAAAAAATAACAGCAGACACAGGTACTAGTGAGAGGGGCAGGGGTCTACACCATCAATTATATCAGTGAGATTCAAGGGTGTTCTGTGTGATACCCAGGAGCAAGATGGTACCTTCTGGGGTCCTGCAGGTGGGGGAAGCCAGGGTGGGTGTAAGTACAGTGAAGAAAAGACCTCCCTTCTATCATATTTTCTTCCCCCTTCTTACATAGTAAAGTATGGCATTTAATGACTTCATAGCAATAGGATATTCCAAATGAAATACACTCCTGAAGTTTTCCTTATCCCTGGGGTAATCTTGCCTTAAAAGTACTGGATAGTTCTTAGCTGGGATACAGTGAAGGAACAATGTCCCTTCAGAAGGAAAAGCTGTAACAAAGGAGCAGGCAGCCTTCTCATGAAAGAGCTTAGCTAACTGTCAGTCTCACTTGCATGTTGTGTGTCCTTGCTCCATTGCTCTTATAAATACTATTGCACAAAGAAATCATCACAGAAAGCCCATGCCATACCAAGAGAACAGAAGCCCCTTGTGTAATGTTTTAACTTGCATTTAAGTCAGACCCTTCCCCATACCCAGGGAATGAAATTCAAGTCTATGTCAGAATAGCCATAAAATGAAGCACAGACAAATGCCAGAGATGGAACAGATAGCAACAATCCTTGCCCTTCATTATATTTTAATTACCTTTCTCTCAAACTCTTGTAACTTCTCTTGAAACACTTTTGATTCTTCTGTAGAGCTTTGCAATGAATTCACACTCTCCAAGAGAGTCTTGTTAAAGGATGTTTCAATCTGCAAGTCAAAATATTTTCTTAGTTTTCTGGGTAGAAACAAAGCTCTTGGAAGACATTGATGAAAATGCAGAATAATACTGTACCTGAGATCTGTACACTGCTCCTAAAATACCTCCCGTGACCTGAAGGATCAGGATCAGAAGTAGTCCAATAAAAAACTACAAAGAAAACAAAAAGGGGAGAAAATTATAATACTTTTGACCAAGATGATATAATTTCTTCTGAGTGAATGTTAAGCTTTCGTGTGCTTGAATAACCATGTAGCTAGAATGAACGGAAGTTCCAGTCAGAGCTGCTCAAGTGATTCCTTCTTTGGTGATGAGAAAAAGGAGTGCTCAAGACAGAGTGTGCTCAGCCAATAAGCAAGGTGCACACCAGAGTAGTGGCATGATAGGCATGTGTAGGTGAGAGGTGTTGGGCAGGAGGACAGGAAGGGTGTTCTAGGAGGACCAGCAAAGAGAGAAACTAGGAATTTACTAAATTGAATGGGATGGGTAGTGGGAGAGGACTGGTGGAGGAAACTTTGGTGATGGTTGTATGGAACAAAAGCTAGTGACATGCTTGGGGCTCTCTGGACCCTATCTTCTTGTTAATGAGACCATCTATCATTTTTTCTGCATGAGAATTCAAAGGGGCTTAAGCAGAAGATAAGTAGTGAAAATACATGATAGTAATCATAGAATCATAGAATAGTTTGGGTTGGAAGGGACCTTCAAAGGTCATCTAGTCCAACCCCCCTGCAAGGAGCATTTGGTTTAACAAAAAGGTCCCCATCCTCATTTGATACTGTTTGCAAGGACCTTATCCATCAAATACAGCTGTGGCCTGTTAAAGGTAGTAAAATGTTTTTCTTTCCTACCAACAGCAGCATGCACCGGCTCTCCTTTATGGCACCACAGCAGCCCAGGAACCCAAGGATCATAATAATGGAGCCCACGGCTATCAGCAGATCAACCCCTGCAAACAGGCTGCTGTCTATCTGCAACTCCTGAAAAGAGAGGGGGAAAAAAATCTTTCAGCCACAAGAAGCTCCTCTTACAAACATCTGTATCCCACAAAAGAAGATAATTGCTTCATATCTGATAAATATACTGATTAGCAACCATGGAGAAATTCCATTTCATAAATATACAAACCTCTAATGCCCCCTTAAACATTTTGTTGGGGAGCTTGGTAGAACCTGGCTTTTCACAGTCCTTGTCTCTGCACAAGATGAAAGTCAACTTCAGAGAATAAAATGGCTTTGTTAGTTTTCAGTCAATGAATCTTTGCTTTTTACTGGAAGTAGCAAAATTGATTATCTCGAAATCTCTCCTACATTAACCAAATGTTAAAGAAACAAAACCTTTGTTTGTCATTAGAAAGCCAGGAACATACTCTGTGTCTGTTCCTGAGAGAACACTTCTCAGAGTGAGGCTGGATATACTAGAGAAATAGCTATATGTATTTTCCGAAGCAGCTTTCTTTTTCTTTTCCTTTTTCTTTTTCTTTTCCTTTTCCTTTTTCTTTTTTTCCTAGGCATGATCTCTAATATTACTTTCAGAGATGAGGACTGTATTTTGATGTGTGGGACATTCAACTAAACAATTCATATACCTCAATATTATTAAATATCAAATTATTCAGTTCCCACAGGACTGACTAAGGCCAAAGGCCAAAACAGAGAAGAATGTTCAAAGAATATTTTCCAATGTGGCTGGTGCCAAGATTAGCAAAAATGTCTGGAAGTTGTCATATTTATCTTCTGATGGAAATTGCAAAGGTATATAGACAAGTATAATTTGAAGAATGTGTTGTTATTTCCCCTTCCAAGTTGGACTGAACCTCCTGTTATTTATTCTTAGAAAGCTCTATTCATCTACAGCCAAATCCTTATGGTCTGTTCAATTATTGTTCAGGCAAAACATACCTTGGTTTTGAATGGGAACTTTGCCTGAATAGAGGCAAAAATGTGAGAAAATGCTTTCAATTTCAGTCCCTACTCCTAATTCACAGGTTCTGGGGAGTAGTAAGTGTCACTTCAGGAAACCAGTTTAAGACACAATTAAGTATGCTTTTCTAAATAGGAAATCACTAAAAAATTAAGAAAAGATAATAGTAGTTATGGTTTTCCAACCTCCATTGTACCATCTGAACCATCATACTAGAGATGGTCGACTAGCAAGTATGGCTAGCTTCTTCTAAAATGTTGATTGAGGAATTAAAATTGTCATTCTTCCACAACAGAAAGTGGCAGAGCTCTCCGCCATGACCTAATTCACCCCATGGCACAACATCATCATGAACTGAGTTCTGTCGCGTCCATCCTCTGCCAGAAGTGAGACATCCAGGACTGGCTAAGGGCAACAGCATCATCAACCAAATGGCAGGAAATATATAAAACTATCTTCTTATCTTCACTATCTTCTTATTTCCAGATGGGAAAATACTCACTTAAAAATTACTGTTCTTAACTGACGGACTGCAGTAGAGCAACGGAGGAGTGATTTGAAGATTTGCAACTTAGTCTCTAATAAAGGCTCAATCTGAAAGCTGAAAAAAAATGCTTCCATATAGCACCTGGTCATTTTTTCATTTCTACGGCCAGAAAGCCTTTTTGAAAATAGAAGTATGCCAAATAAATTTTAAAATTCATTTACATTTCTTTGGCCCAAATTCACAGGAAGAAATATACTGCTTACACCTTAGAGTCAGGTTGTTCTTTCTGTTAGTATAACAAAGCACCAACATACAGAATTGCCCAGTGCCTTTCAGAGAAGCATCTACAAGCTGCAAAATCAGCTTCACTCAAGAGTGACTGAAAACATGCAGCGAGTCAGAGACCAGTGCCACTGGGAGCATGCTTGGCAAAAGACTGGCAGGGCCCACAGGGCCAAAGGGCCTTTGCACCAACAGGACCAGCCTCTGCTGCGTGTCTGTAAGATCAAGGGCTCCTCAAAATTGTATTTTCCCTAGCTTTGCAGAAAAGGAAAGTCATAACATCTGAAGTAATTTAACAACCCAGATAAAACCCAGGAGGGGATCTCAGGGACTTTCTTCTCCCCTCCAGGAGGGCTGTTAGGACATTTAAATCCTAAGTAAAGATTCTGGAGTCTCTAAAACACTTTCTATGTAAATATGAGGGAAAAAGAATAAGGTATTTTTAAGGAGGCACTGAAAACAGAATGGAACAATCCTTGCTCTCTTTCAAAGTTGCAGTTACTGAGGAAGTAAGAATTGTGTTATTGAAGATAGTGAGAAAGGTAAAAATATTCCCTACGAATATATGGAAGTAACCATAGGAATATATGTAAATATACTATTTTAATAGAGAAAGACATTGAAAAATCTAGCTAACACTGAAATCAATAACAAAATCATCATTAGTTTTCATTTGAGGAGAGAGACACGTTTTACAACAGAAATCAGCATGCATCTGCAAGAACCTACATTATTAACACCAGAAGACACTTCTTGTAGTTACATGTCTGTGCTTACATCAATCGCTTTATCTGACTAACTGCACCATTTTGTTTAATCTTAAACATCATTAAATGCATTAATCTTTACCCACACAAACCACCTCAACAAAAACATATCATCAAATTTGTGGAAATGAAGATGGGAAATAAAAGTGTATGCAGTAGCTTCCACATTTTACACGGTTTTGATATAACTCCATACATTTACCTGCTGAACATCTTTGCTAACACGTATCCATATAGAGACTCCCAAAATAATGGAACCACACACCTGGCAAGAAAAAATAAAGAATATTTAGAAAAGTCAGCAATTTTAGATTAACATTGAGCATCCAAATTGCACCAGATGCTGGCCAAAATTCTGAAATCATTTGTTTGACAAAGCGAAAGAAACATTAATTGCTGGAGCATAGAATATTGATTCATATCCAGGAAACTTCATAAGGGAAGTTAAATCTTCAGTTATGCACCGAATTCCTGATGTTTCTACCTCAGAGGACTCCACATTTCCTTGATGATTTATACATGTGGTTGGGAAGCACACAGAAATTCTGCCAGATGAGAGAGGAATATCAACGGCTATAGTATGTATATAACATGGCTGTAAAGAACATTGTTTCTTATATAATGGAAACACACGAGATTTGATAAGGGATGTTTGTATAAATGTTTTTTGTAGAATTATTCAGGACATATATCTAAAGACATATTATCTATGGTAAAACTATCAAGAAAAGTTTTAAATAAAGTCTTTCTGCTGTTTCTGTTACAATATATCTGGCCGTCTCCTATCCTTAGAATATTCCTCCTATAAAATACCTATAGTTATTATTTCCATTAAATTTTTACAAAATAAACCAACCATACTCGGTCATGTACATGTGAAAGTTAGACTGTGATGACTTGCTTTAAGATGTTGAAGTCAGGGGAGATGAATCCCAGATCCAGACACATTCACTGATCACTAGTTGTGCTCCCATTTTGTTGATCGTTGAGGTACCGCTCCACCATGTGCCAGTCACTCTAATCCTAACCTTGCCTGTGATGATTCTTACACAGAATTTATTAAGTGTTAGAGATAGATAATTAAGAGGCCAATCAGGTGTAAGGATTGTGCCTGCTGAGACAACTAGTAGGAAAGAGAGATCACCAAGGACCAGAGATTTATAATTATCTTCCTGTATGTCATTAATATTCAAGTCATAGATGGCTCTGAAATGTTGTTATGAGCCTCCCATAGATTGAGACTATTCCTGATCTTTTAAAATTAAAAGAGCTATTTTTATATGTTTTAGATAATTTTTCTTTAAAAATACTTTCCTCGCAAAAGATTTCTTATAATATTCAGCATTGAAGACCATAACGACTTTAGCAGATTATTTAATATGGAACAGAGCCAGCACTCAGACATGAGTACCACACATTTTCCTGCTCTAAGTAAAGCTCCTGTAACTGCATTTTAAACATGAGAAGGAAAGTCGTACAATTGACGACAGCTATATCATGTCATCAAATTTAACTGGAAGTCCCCCCTGAAACCTTCTGAATCCCGCTGAATCTGCCTAGAAACTGATGGTATCATGTGAGTCTATATGTAGGTCTTGTTCAGCAGCACTATGTGAGCCATGTGGCTATGCACCAGACAACATGGGCTTGCTAATGTGAAAATTTCCACTGATGCAACTATTACTACAAATCAAAACAGAATTTGGCCCACTGCCTTATTCATCACGTAGGACCTCCTGTATAAATACAGCAGAGTAGTAGAAGTAAATATAGCTGAACATACAGGAACTTACCAATGAGACGGGAACGCTACAATATTTATTTCTCCCATTGAAAAAAATAAACATCATTTATAAATCAAAATTATTAGCATGGTGTATATATTTTAATTATTAAAATATAGTTGGCTTAGGCTGATAAAAAATGCTCCATTTCAGTAAAATCTTAATTTTTTTTTTCTGTTTATTTTCATAATATACAAAACGTCCAAGAACATACAAAGAAAAGTTTTGAAAAAACAATTCAAAATGGTCTGTTCCCAAAGAGTCCAAGTAGAACATTATGAGTTTGCTGTAGTACTCCATCCTAAATATTAAGTTTTCCCAAAATAAAGTTTCAACTAAAGAAAATTTCATTGCAGGAAATTTCATTTTTAATGAACCAGTATTTTCCAATAGAGGAAAAAGAGCTTCTTTGAAAAGGTCCTCATCCATTTTCCCAAACTAGATAGCTATGACCTTGACTAAGAATCAGTGACCTCATCACCATCTCATAAACTGACCAAGAACAGTACTGTTGTCCCTCAAATTCAATCGGTACTTCTCTTCCCAAGCCCTTCAGTCTTGGTGTGATGAAGAAATACAGGCTAGTTAAATTAATATCACCTCAGATAAGCCTATCGTGACTCTGGACTAGCAGTATATCAAGACTCAGCTCTTCTCAGACATGGGAATACCAAACCTATGGGGGATTCCCTCCACTGACACACACTTTTTAAGCAACCAGTTTAAGGATATTGGGAGGAGCTTTCTACAAGGTTTCCCCTGTTCAGGAACACTTCCTTGAGATCCCTGAAATTAACAGTGCAAGGAAAGTCCAGCAGAGAGTGCGGCCTACGGCTCAGCATACCTGCTAAGCTTGTATTGCTTTCAGGGTTCGAGATGTTCAGATGTAAAGTACGGAGAAGGGACCACTTTGGTCATAGACGGGACTGTAAGTTTAGTATCAACAACTGATCAAAGATTGCTCTGTCACTAATCAGGTTGCCTCGAACTAACATCAGACATCAATATCTAGTGCAAAAAAAAAAAAAAGGTAATTCTATAACTTTGCATGAGACAGAATAAGGGCAACAGGTGAGATTGGATATCCTGCAAACTCTGAAGAAGGGAAAGAGGAAAAATGTGACCTATATGTCAGATTTAATGCACAAAACTGACTTAAGAATTAACTTAAGGACTATTTAAATCTCCACATAGGCACCCAGCTCCAAAGCACAGGTCTTCAAAAGTCCATGCTCAGCTTTCCTTCACCAAACTGGGAGGATGCAAAACTCTACGGACACACTGGAGCTCAGCATGGGGCTGTAGACTCCCAGGAGGCACACATAATGTAGTGAAGTCAGAGCCACTTTGCAGAGTTACCTTAGACTATTCCAGACCAGACTGTTACACACTTAGTGCTATGCTGTATGAACTGCTTAGAAAAAGAAATCAGAAGGCTGGAAAGCCCCATTCCCAAGTCCCCTGAGAGGAGACACTCCCAGAGAGGTTGCAAAAGGCTTAAAATGAAAGGACGCCAGGTAAGTATGCAGCCGTTGCTCTTATCTAGTTAAAGTTAAAGTCACCTTTATTTCCCACTATCAGCTTAATTTTCCACTTGCGAAAGTGCCTTGAGCACCAGGGAGAACGGCTGTGGGACCAGTGGCTGTACAGACATCACTGTTCCCTGTACTTTACTACAGCAATTTAATTATTTCCATAAGTTAGAGACAGGAATGTGAATCAAAGAATTCAGCTTCCTTGTAGTTCGTCAGCCCATATTCCTGTTTGCACCAAATCTGTTCTTCCCTATCTTGGTAGTGCTAAACCCCTTACTTTAAAACAAGTAACTACAGCTGCATTGCTGTCCTCCTCTGTCCCATCCAGGCAGTTACATGCACAGCAAGTGCTTTCAGCATATACTTCCTTAGAATAGAGTACAGTTTTTCCTACCTTTGTCATAAGGATAAGTTTGAGAAGTTGGTTGCATACCTACTTGTTTCATGAGCTTTCAAGACCCCCCTAGGATCTCATCCTGTGTTTTCTCCTAGGAAACCCATGCTGTCACTGGAGACTTAGGCGTGAGGCATTCACCTGTTCACTCCAGAAGTAGTTTGGAACTTTGACATTCGCCTATGTTTTAGCTTACAGTATATACAGATGTATATGAACAGGAAAAACGTCCTGAGGGGCAGGAATTCCAAGTCAAAAACTTATGGACTTTTTTTTTAAGTGCCGTTGCAGAAAAACTTCAACACAGATGTCAAATATCTTCAATCTGCCTTGATGGAAGCGGAGGAAGAAGAGGGCAGAGGCAGTCCAAACCATCACTGGCCTGTTTGGAATTTCTCTGTGAGGTCCACAAGTGATCAAAGAATTTTGCTAATTCTTCTCATTTTGGCTAGCCACAAATTTTCCAAGGCTACTGTTTGTGGTCCCCTCTTCACTTGAAAATAATCCCTTGAGGCAAACCCCATTAATGTGGCTAGTAGTTCCGCTTCTGGTCTCAGTGAACTTCTGGTGAACCTGACAAATCTCTGTCAGGAAAGCTGACAGTGAGGTTGAACCATGAGAGAAATGCTCTTTAACTCTAACCTTTCCAAAGCTTCCAGGACCTGAAATTCTTGCAAACGAGCTGAGATGTGATAAGTAGACAAACAAATGACACCCAGAAACTTGCCTGCTGCCCTGTGCTGTATCTGCCTTGATGCAGCAGACAATGAAAGCAAGAACGATGCATTGTAAGTGGACCATCTGTTATCTTACAAGTGAAATGAGTGATGTCCTTTGATATAAGGAGTGTCATAAACGCAGGGAGACAGAGTCACAGCAGGTCTACTTTTGAATGCAGAGGGAAAGCTATTTTGAAGGAAAAAGACACAGGGAAGGGCAAAAGTTAAACATATTCTCCCCTCCCTGATTTAGAATTGTACTCTGGTTCCACTTATGCTCTATTTTCTTTACAATTACTTCAACTACAGCGTTCAGATAATGTTGAACACATTTCATGCATCACTAATAACAATTTAAACACTAACTTACCCAAAATAAGAAGTTGAAGATGAACATGGAGTACTTCATGCAGCTGCTTACACCCGCCATTTTCAACGAGCTGAGGCAAAAACGAGCACCGCAGAAGAAGCTTTCCTAAGAGTTTGACCTCGATATAAAAGTTGTTCTTGTGTCTTCAGAAAACCTCTCAGACCATGTCAAATACACTGTGCTCTGCTACTAAAAGCAAAAATTGTGACCAAGGCATCAACAATTATTTAAACAGTTCCTATACTACAGGTAAATATTAACCAGAGCATTGGGGAAGCACTACCAGGTGTTATCACTGAGTCTCCTGACTCTTATTGCGTCTTTGTGATTTGTACTTTTCTATGGTCCTGTTAGTCTCGTCCTACGCCTCAAAAGTAAATAGATAATGCAGCGAAAGTCATATTTTCAAGAGTAAGGGAAGTGAGGACAAAAACGTTTTACAGACCTACTTTTAAGAGGTGGAAATGCTTTTAAGTCACGGGGTTTACTCTTTCATTGCCCACTAGCCATTGCCAACATTCATTCAGTCATGTTTGCTGTCCCACTCCAGACATTCAACCGGCATAAAGGGATAGGTTGGTGTTGTCCCAACAGAGAAGGGGTAAGGAATCTGCTGCCATTTTCTCCCTCTCGGCATCTACTTCAGATCCTTTTCCTCTTCCTCACCAAATCAGGACCCTGGGAACCTGAGCACTACGGTGCACAAAATGTTCTGCTGTGCAAGTTTCTGAAAGTGTTGTGAACCCGAGCACAGCAGTCATGGTTCTGGTGTCAGATGCAGGATACCTCTCAGCAACAGGAGCTAGATTCGTCCCAGAAGACAAGGCAATAAACCTGTTCCATTAGTTTATGTCTTGCTTGTTTTCTTTAATGCTCCTTAAACTAGGAATCCTGAGGGGAAAATAAAGGTATTGTCACTCTGTTTTTTCTATCAGCCCTTTTTCTGGAGAAGCCTCATATAGCAGTCCTTGGAGGGATGAGGGTCAGACACAGGTTCCCCCGGGTTCATCATAGAAAAAGAAGCTTTATTGTAGGTGAGCAGAAAGGAATTAAATGTGAGAGATTAAGGACATGCTGAACTGAACTGAATTATGAAGTCCCTTTGGCCCAAGCCCATTTTTCAGTCTTCACTGTCCGTTCGCATTCTTCAACTCTGTATTTGAAAAAAAGTGGAAAGGGTTAGTATAAAACACACCTGTAGATGGTGACAAAAAGATATAACTTACAGTCTGTTTTTTGTAGGATCCACAAAAGAAAAATCTACTTTACATTGAAAACAACTTGCTCTGGGCTCTCTCTAAACCAGCATTTAATGAAGGTGGGATGTTGTAATCTCTCCTTTCAAATTCACTATTTCTATTTAAACAGACACAACCATTCTCATTTCTATGAGTGGCTCTATACCTGTCTTTGACTTTCTAGGCTCCTTTCTGGAGTAATAGTTTTTTTTTCTGAGAGAGATCTACTGTCTGACTAGCTTATTTTGCAATATCCACCCTGAATCTGAGAATGTTCCTAAAAATAATTGCGCTCATGAAATACAGATTTTATAAGGATTGAGAGAAACAACTGTGTGGTATGGTTTAGATCTAAAGCACTCAACAAATAAGTAAGTTGAGAAATGTGGGTGTCTTTATGGAGGGATGCCATAGCCACAGATGAATCATGAGAAAAGTTTAAAGGACCATATAAAACTGTATGAAAAGGGTCATGAAGGGTAATAAGAGAATCACAGATGACACAGGATTTGAAGAGATAACACTGCAATTAGGCCACGCAACTGCAGTAAACTAAGTTTATTTTAAGCAGAGTATGGAAACAGCACTTTATACCAAAATCTACACAACTAAATCTTCATGCACAGTAGATACTCATTAAAGAAGGCTTGAGTTGTAGCACTGTTGTCTGTGAGATGCTTAGCCCAGGCACTCAGTCAGAGATGTCTGAGGGAAACTGTGCTAGGGCAGTAATAACAGAGGAAGCAAGCGTGAGTATTCACACACGGGCCCTTTGTAAAAGGTCAATGTGCAAGGATCTTTCACGTGCAAGAAGCCTGCTCCTTCTTCGCCTCCCTGCTTTCCTTCACAGCACTCTTGGATTTTGGGCAGGTGGGGGTCTGTGTTAGCAGTTCCCTGTGTGAGTCCCAGAATGGTATACAGTCCCTGGCTGTTAGAGGACCCCAGGCCTGTCCAGGGGCAGAGCTCCACAGTATCTCTGGAGCTTCCTCCAGCCTCCATCCTCAGGAGTTGAGAGACTAGCACAGCTGAGTTTCTGGTTCAGTCAAGGAAACTTAAACAGCTGGAGACAGATAAGATTTAGATCTGAAACCTGTTTTCATTACAATTTTATATTTATGGCTGTAGATGTTGAAGAAATTTGCCAGAACTTCTGAGATTTTTTTTTTACTTTTTTTTTTTTTCTAAATATGCCTATTGAACATTAACCACAGGCAAGTTCTAGTAAGATCCCAGTTCTTCCTAAACCTGGAAGAATCTACCTGCATTTTATATGTTTACTGATCTCTTTGGAAAAAAACAAAACCAGACTTTCCCAGGAGCTGATAGATGCTTCTTTTCTAAGATCATAGAATCATAGAATGGTTTGGATTGGAAGGGATCTTCAAAGGTCATCTAGTCCAACCCCCCTGCAAGGAGCAGGGACATCTCCAACCAGATCAGGTTGCTCAGAGCCTCATCCAACCTGGCCTTGAATGTTTCCAGGGATGGGGC
>JAAGAY010001776.1:0-18317 GCA_011801015.1 Ardeotis arabs
ATGAGAGTGTCTAAAAAGCAAGAAAACGGACCTGTTGAGAAAAAGGCTAAATCTCCAGGAAAAGAAAAGACAAGGTATTGCACTGCAGGGCTTGTTCCCTCCTGCCCCATAACTGAAGTTCATAGGTAATGGGCTCTTGGTTGAAAACCAAGACAGCTCTTAATCTCTGAAGAGTTTAATTCTTAAATTAACTTGTGCAATTTATAGCTAAAGGGCGACAGCAACCAAACCAAACCAACCAAAAACAAAAAAAAAGCCCGCCCACCCAACTTCAAAATCTTTGCATCGAAAGACAAAGGCTGAATCTCTTCTCTATCGTCATGTGTTATGGAACAGAAATTAAACCAATGTGTTGCCTGCCTGTACCTAATAAAGTAATGGTCAAACAGTTTCCAGTGAAGTAAAAATTCATTTTAGGCTGTCCTCATTCTGAATGAAATTAAACCCACAAAGAGTCTATTATCTGCTGTATAGGCTACGTCTCCTATTTCAATCTGAAATCTAATTTGGCTTTTCCTGTTTTCTACTTCATAAGCTTACTCAAGCTGTTTTGCCCCCAAAAGAAGGCATACTTCTGCTTTTGAATAAGGCAGCAGTGACTGGTTGAAGTGGTCATCGAAACAACTATTTTCTTATAGCTTTCTCAAACAAAGACTGATTTTTTTTTTTTCTAAAATACATGCACTTTTCTAAAATATAACTTGACCAATGTAACAATAAGAGGGTAAAATTTTAATGACTTGTGGTGTTCCTGAAATTGCATTAGAGTCCAAATAAAAAATGGAACACAGTGTCTAAATAGGATTTAGACCTCAGGTTTTTGCTTCTGTTGCAATTTTCAACTTTCTCAGTGGCCACCCGGTTTGGATGCTCCTTATCTCACCACATACCTTCTTTTTTTGCACAAAAAGTTCCCATCAAGAGCCTACGATTCTTTTGCAGCATACCTAGTTATTGCAGAGTACCTAGCACCCTTCGTAATTGGTGTGATGTTCAGAAACCAGTCAGGGTGATGCTCAGGTTTTGTTCAAAGGAACCTGATCCAGTGATTTGCTCTTGGAACAAATCTGCTGTGTCCTGACAGCTATGCCCTTGCTGTGCACGGAAGTGGTGTACATATCCTCCTCCAAATGATGAGTAGGCTATTTGTGAGGAAATGGAAGACCTGAATTTTAGCCTGCTGTCAGCTAAAAATGGTATGTATCTTGCTGTGTCACTTGCCTTCACCAGTGAGCTAGATGCTCGTAGAAAAATACTTCACAGAAAAAGACTTCAGATTTGCGAGGATAAGACAAAATGTAATGGTTAAAGTGCTGTGCCTGGGCCAGTGAATTTAAATTTCCACTCAGCATTGTAACTCGTGTGCGTTTAATATCTGTATCCCTTTTGTCACTGTTCAAAATAGTGCGTAAGTTGGAACTGGAACTTGGATATCCTCCTGATGAGTGCTCCTGCACCTAGTGTACGCTTTTCTCTGGCCATCTAAAACACTGAAATTTTGTTGCTCAGTGGCCCAGCTCCAAGAGGAGGACACCGTCTGATCTTGTAGACTCTTGCGAGCAGGAGATGAGGATTTCATTCCCTTTAGAATGAGGACAGCCTGCAATTCATTCTTCCCTTGGAAACTGTTGAGCATTACTTTATTAGGTATGGGCAGGGAACACATCTGTTGTTGCTGTAGAAGCGACTCTGTCATCTTGCTATGAAAAAGCACTTGTAAGCAAATATTTTTACCTGTAGGAATGGGCTCTGATTCCTGTCTGGATGTAGCTGCCTCTCCTGTAGTCCCAATCTGGGACTTTTTATGCATAAAAAAAAATAAACTGAAAGAAAACAAGATTAAATATTCAGTTGTATCTCTTAAGAACAGAACTCCCTTTAGGCAGCCTTTGCATTGTCCTCATAATAGCTTGCTCTGGGCTTGCTGAAGAGGCCTGTCCAAACTGGGAGCACCTCTAGAATCATGTCTTTGTTAAAGCATATCTTGGAATTGCCCTGAAAGCTGTGAATTATTCCTTCCACTACTGGGGATTTAGGGACATCAGTTATTTTATACCTATAAGAAAGGAGCCACCTGTACTGTGGAGCTTCTGCAGTACCCAGGTATCCGTTTTAAAAGGCTGGATTAGACAGGATAGCCACGCGGTCCAGGTGACTTTGTTCTGATTCCCACTTATTTTTTTACACATTTTGATTTAAGTTGCCTATATTACTTTTGAGAAACATTTTTACCTCTGGTATTTCTGAATATCTTTAGCTGCTGCCAAGAAGGCTTCCCTTTTAGTTGAATGTCTGTGTGTACATTGCAATCATAGTATCAGAGTATCTGACAGTAACTACAAAGTACTGTAATCTAGTAACATTGTTGGGAAACAGATTATTTTGCCAGGAATTAGAAGAGAAGCTTGTGACTAGACTGACAGCTGAACTCGGTTTTTGCACCAAGATGTGATTTTATTTTTTTCCTCTAAAATGTTGTAATCGGCTGGACAACTTTTAAATTAACTGGGTTTAGCCATATTTAATACTGACATATTGACGCTATTTCTTCGCAGGCTGCAGAAATCACCACTGTAGGTTTTTGTTTGTGTGTTTTTCTCCTCACTGGCTTGGAGGACACTAACCTAAAATACAATTTTTGGAACAAAGCTGAGCCAGTGACACTGACTTCTTTCCTATTTACTAGTTCTCTGTGCCAGAATCAGTGGTTACCCAGAATAGTATGCATACCTTGTTGGGATGATGGATTTCATTGTCAGGCTGCAGTCACAGAGAACTCTGTAAAGTAGTTTAATAGCTGTCATATACAGACTCCTTGCTTCTAAGTTTCTGATTCGGATGCGATTATCTGAGAGGCTCAAAGTCACTGTCATAGTTTGAAGTGGCTACTACTCAGAGCTGAGATGGGTCTTGGCAAGAGCTGAGCTTTGAGATATAGTTCTGAAAATAAAAAGCATGCTTACTCTAAAGTTGCTATGTAATATACACCGTAATAGAATGTAACTAGATGCCTGCCAGTACATTACATTTGGCTATACCTCATTATTTAAGAGAAACAATTCAAAGTTTGGTGTGTTCTTGGATTTTTTGTTGGTTTTTCGTAGCTTGACTTGTGGGGGTTTTTTTTGTTTGTGCTTTTTCTGGAGGTAGAAGGTTTTTATTTTCATTGATTGCAAGTTGTCTGGGTGGAATTTTGCTGTTTTTGCTCTGTTTTCCATAGTCATAGTTATCTGATGGCATAAACAGATTTTGAATAACTTACATTTGTCAGTGTGGCAAGCCGTATCGATTGCTAACTGGAAATTTCAGCATGAAACGCATCTTGCCTGATCCACAGAATCGCTAACTTAGCTGAAGCAATATCTGCTTTTCCGAGAGTCGCATTTGAGGTATCTGGTTCTATGTGTAAGGGTAATAAAGATTTTTCTTGACTCCATTTTAAGCTACAAAGGTGTCACTGCGAATAACGGTACCATCAGAAGAATATGCAATCCACTGTTCTTCCTGTTGCTGAACTAAACTATTTCATATCCACAGACTGTTTATTTGTGGAATATTGGTAACATGGCTGTTCCTCATTGGAATATGAAGAAGTTAATCTTGTATAAATTGCTGCTGTCAAAGGAAACACTCCAAAAGCAGAGGGTGAATTTTTTTCATGGGTCTAGATTGGAATCAAGAAAATTACAAAGTCATATTTTGTAGTTCTGCGTATTAGTGCTCAGCTTCTGTGAAGCTACTCCACAGTGCAGGAAAAAAAAAACCAAAACCCTTTTGAGATATTTAAGGATATTTTATATAGAGATTTTTATATAAAACTATACCTAAATAAAACAGCCTGCAACACAGATTTCGCATTGTTCTATTTTGAGGCAGCATACTTTTTAAAAAAATATCATATAGTCTTCAGTGTGATTAAAAGGATTTAGCTCCAAAACCTAAATGTCTATTACAAAGTGTTTTCGTTCTGGAAAATGAAAGTGTCAAGTGTTTCTGTGAGATGGAAATGCTAAATACTTTTTTCTTTTGGTTTACAGTGCTATTGTCAGTTTTTCAAAAACTCAGAACATGGAAGTCTTGCTAGCAGAAGTGCTGAGCAAAGTAAGTACATCTGGAAGAACAAGACAGGTGTTTGTCAGGGCTTCTGCATAAAGCTAAACAAACAAACAAAAAAAATCAAAAAGTTAATTTTTTTTTTAAACTGCTGTAATCTGACATTTGTAGATTTGTCATCTACCACTAGATATTCTTGAGATGATCTTATTTCTTCAGTGGTTGTGTGGCTGAAATGCTAGATAGCTAAAATGTAACTACCCTACCCTCCTTACTCTGCTATGTTTTATTCCGTTCCTATTTAACAGTAAGTAGCCCCAGGGTAGTTATGTATACCTGTTACAGAAAAGTACAGCAAGATATTATGGTCTGTCCTTTTTTTAAAGTGGTATGTCAATTTAGATTTACTGAAATCTGGGGAAGAATTATCAGTGACATAGTAATCTTGTGGCAGAGCTGGGATTACAAGCTAGAACAAAACCTAGTCTTCAGTTCTTTGTACCACTGTGTTTTAGCTTCTGTAAGGGTCTGACTTAGAGAAGCAAAAAGGTAGCTTCTTGAAGGAGGTGAGTAGTGTCACTGACAAGTGCACAGTGGGCGCCAAGATGCTAAGCTAATGCCAGACGACTGTAAGTGATCCCCGAGACAACAGGCACGTCATATTCCACTGTTGCTGTGCGTGCAGCTATTTCACCTGCGGCCTGACATTAGATAGTCGAGCGTATTCTTGACTTCACCCTTGGACATATTAGGAGATCATTTAAAATTCTGTGTCGCAAAGCTGTGGATGGACCCTTCTATTCATCATTATGCTTACAACTACTCTCCAGTATCTCTTGCTAGGCTGTCGATGCAGAATCTTACACCTACACTTTACAAGAGCTGATTTAACAAGCAGCTTTTTAATTTGCATGCTAATCTGAAGATCTGACAGTTACCATCTGTTTTTCATACACTTGCAGTCTTTAGATTCTGAAGCATACAAGAGTTCCTCATCCATAGAGCCGGGTAAAACATCACTTATGTCATTTCAACAGAAGCCTTTCATCAACAGATGTGATTATAGCTTTAGTATGTAGATCTTGAATTTTTGCTTAGACTTGTTTAAGGAGAACAGATACAACTCATCCTGTTTTTCTTCCACTTGCCCTTATCTCCGCTGTTCTGACCTACCATTTCCTTCTCCTGTTGGTTTCCAGAATCTCATACGTGAAGCTTCTTCAGTAGTTTAGAAAGTGATAATTAGTGATCATTTGAACTTTTTGTGGAGTTCAGTCTTACTACTCTTTTTAAACTACTGCATATGATGGAATTTAGGAAAAGAATAGCAGAAAAGCTGTATTTTATCACAACTTTTTTTACCCCTCCTTTGATGTTACAGATGAGCCACAAAATTCATGCAGCAGCATTACAAGTGGCTCACCAAAAGCCACAGCCTGCCTTGGAGAAGTTCATACTGCCTAAAAGAATTTACATCATTCAACAGCCACGGAAATGTTAAGATACTCATTAAAATACTCATGTTTGTTCAAAAGTGAATTTCTATTCTAAAAAGCATTTAGCACACTGTGGTTAAATGATAAAAAGCTGTGTGCCTTGTATCTTAATGTACTTCTATTACTGACAATAAAATACTTTATAAGAAGAGTTACTAAATGTACTTGGGATTTATTAAAATATCATGGCTTCTGCCTAACCTGATTTTACTAGTGTACAGTAATTACTCAACACCAATAATTCTAACAGCTTCACTTACTGCGTGAACATGATCCTAAGAAAGCAGGTCACAACTGAAAGGCATGGTTTTTGTTTTAATTTAGGCTGAGGTGTTCCATGCTGAAGGTATGCCTTGCTGAATAATAAGCATGGCTTACTGAATAATAAGAAACTTCAGAAAGTCCTGGGAAAGATTTCCATGCATTTCTTTCTGTAAGGAAATCCAGCTCTTCTGCAGAGACTCCTCTGCTGGGATCCAGACAGTAGGAAGAACCAAGTGAAAATGGTCTGTTTGGGTGACCCCCTTTGGGGCTGGGGAGGATGAGTGAAGGAAGTACCTGACTTGGAGTTGAACCTCTGGGATGAGAGGGCAGATATGAGGGAGGAGACGAGATGCAGAGAATGCAGTGGTTTGAATATGGAGTTTAAGGTTGTTAGAATGGGATATAAGACTGAAAAGCGATGAGACTGAGCATGGACTGGTAGTAGCAGGGTCTTGAGGGGTCAAGCTTAATAGTGGGGAAGAGCAATTGTAAATACAAGTACAGGAAGTATCCTTGAGCCTTGCCTGCTTATACTGTCAGCAAAAGATAATAGATACATTTGGTTCTGCCCAATCTAGAGGGTAATACTCTCCTGCTCCTAGTTGGTTGGGTAGCTCAGCTGACCTCTTGCCCTGAATTTAATTCTGCTGGGACTGGATTTTTAAGGTAGTGATTGCAGATGAATACGCCACTAAAATTGTAGTCAGGGAGTCCAAACAGACTTAATATGAAAGGTGATGCTCAAAAATATTTATGCTGTCAATGACGCTTCTCTTTATTGTGTGCTTTCCACGTGACTACAGTGGAAATCTATTACAAACATGTGAAACACTCTCTTGAATAGAGGGATCCCAGGTGGGTTACACAGCATTAGTGTTACCATTTAACATGGATGTCTGCTTCATTTCATCCATCCATAAAATGTAAATAAATTTATATCTTGATTAAATTATTAGCACAGGAGGTGGTGATTAGTAGTATGTGCAATAAATAATTTGGTTACACCTTGAATAAGTAGGAAAAATTAAAATAGTGCTGCTCCTATGAAAAAGACTGGTTTTTCTCCCATGTTCCTAAACTGACTGGTAGCTACTTGTAAAATATTGTTACCATTATCCTGGAGAACAACAGCAATTACTTTATGGATATTTACGCTGTAGGTATGGGATTTAGAAAATAGCTAGTTCTGCTTTTATATCATATATAGCACACTTTCCATTCCCTAGGCTGACTGTATGTAAACAAGTATCAGTATGAATGTCAGTGATGAAACATGATTCGAGTTAAAGCTGTCCATCGTGTGTGAAATGATTGTTCGTGCTATCAAGGCCAAAACCAGCACCATGCCCTCTAACAGGTCAATGCCCAATACAGGCTCCCTACAGAAAGAATATTAGTAAAAACTTCAGAATTCCGATCTTTATCCTTTTCGTTTCTGAAGAAAATCATTGGCTAGTGAAAAATTGTAGGATCTGATTTTGAGGGCCTTTATGAACATTACTTTCTACAAAGTAATCTGCTTCTGAAAATTTGTTTATATTCTGGCCAAGGATTTAATGCAAAATGAGATCTTGTAGGAAGTTATACCCAGCCTTCCCCTGGATGCTAGATTAACTAGACACCCAATTGTTCTGGCCAATTTGTGCTTAAGGAGTACCTGGGGGAGAAACCATCTGAACACCTTTTCCTGGTGGCTGGAAGGGATGGGACGTATCCTGGCACACTACAGAAACAGGCAACTGTGGTAAGCTGCACCCTGCTGCGAGGAGTTACTCAGATACTGTGGGAATGGAGATATCTGGGATCCTTATTTCTATCCTACATCCCTAGCGTGGTTGGAAACATTACTGTCCTAGCCGTGTGCAAATTGCTCGGTGGGAATTTGACCTGATATTGCAGTGCTTCCTCACTGCAGGCGTGTAAACACCCGTGTTGTGATGTAAATTAACATTGCTGAAAGTGGGAGTGAATAACCCAAAGGATCTGACTGCCCTTCAGTTAGTTCCTTATTTGATTTTGCAGTTTGTTTGGGTTTTTTAAATTAATGTTCTTTAAACTATTTAAGGTCATATGTTCAGGGTAGGGATGGCATGCTCAATGCAGAAGGTAGCTCTAGGCAATTACTTCTGTGACACAAATCAGGTGGTCATACAGTCGTTGCTTATGGATGTAACAGTTCCATTTAAAAGGTCCTGTACGCTGCTCTGTCCAGTGCACATTTAGCAAGTTCAGTACTCTGCAGATGAATTAAGTATATACAGTAACTCGTGCTCTGGAAGTACAGTGTCTGCTGCATTGGCAAGTGAGAGTTAGGCAGCACAGGCTCAGCATGCGCTTCTGAGAAGCATCGGTCGTCCTGGAGAAATGAGCCATGCGTGCACTGCAGCAGCGCCTAGGATCTGTGTGTGTACAGAACACGTCTGGAGTGACGGTTATGGCGTGGCAGTTCCAAAGAGCCTAGCAGAAAGTCTGCTTTAATGGAAAGTTTCTTCCATGCTATACTCGTGTAAAATTTTCAGTGGTAAAAAGAGGACCTAACAAGAAGTCAGGAGGTCTAATTTTGAGAAACTCAGTTTCATGGTTTTACTAACTGTAAAGCAGGTGCAAGCTCCTCTTCTGCTATAACACATATCTTGCAAAGCAAGAAATCTTGGAAACTGATCTACTTAACTTCCTGCTTCTGTAGGATGCTGTCCTCTAAGGTGATACTAGAAGTAGCGTTTCATACTTGGCTTTGTGTCAATAGCACTTAATTAGTCTTTGGAGGGAATCTGAAAGATTTGGATAGAGAACTTAAATATATTTTATAATTAAGAACATTTTGTAATTAAGAGCACTCCCTTTTCTACCAAGTCAGTCTTTTACTCACCTGTTGTATTTTGACACATGCACTGTCAGATGCATTATTTAATTTATTTCTGATTTTTTTTTTAATTTATTAAGGTGTCTTGCTTATAATAGTATTCTTAATAACAAGAGCTAAACAGGAAACTAAAACCGTATTTTGAACTTCCAAACAGCAGACAACTTAGTTTTTCTTCCTGTTTGTGCCTTCCATTCTGTGTGTCATTTTAGTTTGTGTTTGTACCATCGTTGATGATAATATGATGAAAGGGTTGTCTCTTCTGTTTTAGGGAGTTTGTTTTATTTAGTGCATGTCTTTTAATTTAGTACTTTCATCGTTTAAGTATGAACTACAGCTACATTCAGAACATAAGGAACAAATACAGTTGGTTTGCCAGAAAAAGCAAAACCTTGCAGGAGCCTATTTTCATGCTTCTTGAGGGCTATTACAAATGATGCAGGCATTCAACCAGAATGGCATGGTTTCAGGAAGCTGTTTCTTTGCTAAATCTTTATTTCATCATTTTGATGGACACAGTGTTAGTTAATATCCAGTTGTTTTTATCTGTAGACCCCGAAACACCTTACAGAGATGGGAATGACTGAAGCCAAGTGGCAATGAAGGCAGTGAAAACTGATTTTAGTAAACGTTGATTGGTTCAACATATTGGTAAAGCTGATAATGTCACACGTTCTGTTTGATGGCCTGAGTAAGACATACATGTTTTGCTGGACTTCTCTGCAGGGATTAATTGACTCTTGGGCAAGGAAGAGTCTCTCTCTTTAAGCACATGACACTTGCAGGTTGGGTGGTGCTTGACAGAGGTGTTTGGGAATTTGGCAGCGTGCAGTTTCTGACTGGTCTGGATGAACTACCGTATATGCTGTTGAGTGCACAGACTGAGGTCTGAATTGAGAGTATGCGATTTCTGACTCTTGCATGCAACTGCAGCAGATGAAATTACACATGGCAAATCTGGGAAGTTACCATAAAAGAGAAATATAACAAAAGACTTAATTTAAATAAATAATTAAATATTAACTGTTGTTTAAAGCCTCTATCCCTTCCAAGATGTACTTGTTCAGCCTGTTCCTAAGTAGCATGCACAAATTTGCAAATCACTTCAAGCACTGTAACCTCTCCCTGGTGTACAAACCCCGAAAGTTCTGGTAACTAGTATGTGCATAAGCCCAAGCATTTACTGAGCTCATCTCTAGTTTCAGTGGTTGAGGAGTCTGTTTCTAGAATGTAAAAAAAAATTCCTTAGTCTGATCGGTGTCATCTGTGATACTCGTTGTGATCGTTCCTGTTGTGCGTAACTCCCATAACGGGTTCATGGTATAGCACCTCTTTGTTTTGAAAACCGTGCTGTCCTTGCGGACCATTGTTTCAACGTGCTGCCATTCCTCCTTTTCCCTTCCTGCATCTTCTAGACTATCCTCTTCCACTTAGCGTGAGCAGGACGTATTTGCAGCTGATCAGTTTAGCTGGAGGAATGTGCACTTCACGCTTGTGGACCACTTGCGAGTTAAATCTTTTTAAAGAGGGTGGATGTCATGGGACTCTTTGCAGATGCCAGGGTTTGTTTTGCCTTCCAGGCCTACAGCATTGTCTGGCTGTTTCTTCTCCTCCTCATTGTCAGCTGAAGGGCTGCTCCTGTCCCATTCTGCAGAATGCGTTATTGAACCAGGCGTGTACTCTTAACTGTTTTCAGTCTTGCTCAGCTACTGTAAACTCTAAAGGCCCTGTGACTCCCCTGGTGAAACCAGTCACGGTTTTCCCTTTATTCAACAAAACCATGCAGAGAAGAATGGTTCAACATGATGCATGGTCGTTATTCCTGTCAAACCTGGCCACGGATTCTGCTTCTGGCTGTTATTCCACTCTTGCTGAATTTTAATGAAAAACTTTTAGATCATTTTATTAACAGAAGTTTCAGTCTGGCACTTCATTTATAACAGGCTACCAGTGTTCAGTTCATTCTTCAACTGAAGAGAAGGATTATTACAATTCTGAAATCTGAGTATTGCTGACTCTCCAGCTATGAGAGACTCTCCAGCTAGCAGAGGCTCTTCAACTCTCCCGTTGTTTGCTAACACTTAAGATTTTACAGAGGTTTATGACTCATATCAAGAGTACCTTAAGAAATATCAATAGTTCTTAATTATTATGTGTGTACTATTTTTGCCACAAGAGGTTGCTCTGTGCCTACAGCTTACTCGGGTTCTGCCAGCTGAGCTAGCCTCAGAAAACACAGCTGTTTTCTTACAAGGAGGTATGTTTCAAGCTGCTGAAAAAGTTTCAAAGAAATTAATAATAGATTAGTTTATGAAAGCATCATTTGGTAGTTCACAGAGGACACGACTCCCTAGAAGTTGTAAAGATACAAAGGGCGTAGCACTTTTTGTTACCATCAAGTTATCTGATTCCTTACCCTTCCTACATTCTCTGTGTTCACAGCTGTAGTCAATTACAAATGAAACAGACCAAGGAATAGGGTAAAGTGCATACTATATTGGCATTGGGTAAATTTACATAGTTAATTAAGATTTGCTGGGTTGATGTTATGCTCTCATATTATCTTTCTAAACGTGATCGCTTCAGAACAAATTCATTGCTTTATCAGCCAGGCAACATTGAAAAGTTGGACACAGCGTTTCTTATTCAACACTTAGGTGTAACGGGCTGAAACTTCTGAAACTGACTTCATTTACACTCAGTGCTTGTCTCTTGTATTTTGAGTCTATTTCTGGTGATTAAATCAGAAGTTATTTTTATATAAAGGAAAGGAATGATTAAGACTTTTCCTAAGCTGTTATGAAAAATGTTTTATAGAATAGCCATAATTTTAGTTGCACAATATGCATTTACTGTATACTGAAATAGATTAGTCACTAAAATGAAGATTGACTTTAAAATTTAAATCCAACCTTCTACTTTCATTGTTCATAACTTTCTTAAATTCCTTCTAGTTTAAATTTTCCATATTTGGTATGTTTTTCTTAAAGAGTTGGAGCAAACTCTGAGCTATCTTTAAGCTACATAAGCCTGAAATATTTTTCTTTCTACATTACTATCCAGCAACACAAAAAACCAATGAAAAGCAAGATTATCTCTTAAAAAACAGCTGAAATTGAAAACTTTAAATTTCATTTATTCTACGGATCTCAGCCTTAAAAAGTAAGACAAGTGAAAAAGCAAAATTTAGAATGAGCTGATTTTGTTGGAGCTGTTCACAGATGCCAGTCAAAGAGGGGTAGGCCTATGACAGAATTGCTTGTGCACAGTGTGTATGCATTTGAACTCTTCTACACAAAAGTCTTTTGAGGTTTCTAAAGACAGTACTTTGAAATATGCTATGAAGAGCCCTCCAGTTATGTTGAAAACTCTAGCTGCTAGACCTTTAGTAGCAGCCTAAAATTGTCCTTGCTACCTTGAATTGTAATGAATAAAAAAAAAAAAAAAAGAGGGAGGAGGAGGAGGGGGTGGCAAAATGTCCCAAAGCTCTGCAGGCCTAGGCTGCAAGGAATTTAGAAATTTGGCTGGCAAAATTGGATATACTGCGTGCATCTGCTGTTTTAAATGCATATAGCGTTCTAAACTAATGAGCTTACACTTCATGAATTGAAGAACCTTAAGTTTGAAGCTAGTAGGCATGGCAGAATGTTAATGAACTCAGAATTTATTTATTTTTTTTTTTAAATCAACTCTACTTTTCCTTTCAAAAGGAACAACAAGGACTACTCACCTCTGGTATTTTCTCCAGCTCACATATAACCTTTCAGTGGCCTGGTGTATGAATTGTGCCTTCAAACACTGTCAGTGAGGCACAAAGTGTTTTTTATTTACAGCTCACTGATTAAAAACAAATTCTCATTTTAAAGAACAGTCCCTAATATTTGTCACAAAAATGCGAGAGAACATTGTTTTCACTATGCTTTGGTTCCAGCTTGGTGGGGCAAAAACAATCCCTGTTCCTGCGAAGGACCTCAGTAGCACTCGTCTCTTCAACAGGGCGCTTACAGAGCTGAACTGCAATAACCGAGAGCTCCATTAGTCTCTTCTCAGTCCTTCCCAACAGAATCTTCAGAAACATAGCTTGTCATAAACTTCATGATCTGAAAACTTTTTTTCTTTTCTAAAGTACATTTTCTGAACTGATGGTCTATGCTAAATGAATACACTAACAGAAAAAAGGCAAATAATTTTTTAAAAATACTAAAAACTCTGGCCTTTGCACCCGTTTATATTCATTATTTTGGTACAGGGAAGGAAAGGGAGGGAGCCTAAAAGGCAAAGAAGAAATTCTAGCTTGTCTTAGATTGGTCTCTAGGACATTTTACTAGTGTCTTCTTCCTGCTGCCTTCTTTTGCAGCAATTTTGCTTCCACCATTATATTCTATCACCATACTGTACTTTTTTTCTTCAAATGGCTCTATAATTGGAATGCTTGAGTGTCAATAGATGAATGGTAATAGAAGAAGCAGAGAGACAGGAAAACATAAGGAGATAAATGGTCTAAATCACTGGACCCAATAATTCTTTCAGGTAAGTGTATACAGTTTTCACTTATTTAAGTGGTTTATATATTTATTATATATATTATATATATATATATAAAGCTAATTCAGGCACACATAATCCATAGGCAGTCTAGGAAGCCAAAGCATCACTTAGTGCTTGAACGTTAATTAAAAATCCATGTGCATCACATAAAAGATCCCCTAGTTCATACCTTTAAATGTTCCAGATCACGGGTTCTAACTTCTTAGCATCTAGATATTTTTGTGCATAGGCAATGAGTAACGGCTCACTCATTTTCAGTAACTGTGTTTAGAGCTGCCTAAGTTAAAAGAAGGCTATGTGAGAAATTCTGAATGAACAGGAGTTCTCATAAGTGTAGGGATTTGTCCTGTGGTTTCTTGGATTTCAAGCAGGAGGCTACATTAAGAGCACCAGAAATTCTACCCTACGTTTTTCGCTAAATTGTATTGCTTTTTGTTGTTGTTTTCTGTAACCAAAAATATATTTTTTAACATTCAGTCTGTTATGTTCCCTTGTTAGTTAGTTTTATTGCTGAAAGTGAGACAGAATGTATTATGAATATGATTTTTCTAATTAGTAGCCTTTACCAATATTTCAGCTATCACTGGCTCCATAGGAGTTCAGAGGTGTCACCATGCTGCAGGTCACCTGTAGAAGCAAGGCTAGAATCCAAATTCTGCTTGTTCTGAAAGTATGAGACCTGCTTTTGGCGTAATGTAGAATCTTAATGACCTGCTAACATTATTGGGACCTGCAATACACTATTCAGCTGTTTCTGAGTTCTGTTCTCGGAGGTCATGCAGCTGTAGACTACTGGCATAACACGCACCTGAAGAGATGTGTCCTAGGTTTTGTTCCTCGTGCTGCGTGTACGCAGTTGGCTGTCTTCTGAGCAGTGCCTGTATATGTGTTCAGGGATGATAACACCTGCGCAGACTGAATAACATTTATTTTCTTATTTCAGATAAAGTTTACTACCCATCTCTTGCTGGTTTTATGATTCACTGGAGCAACAGAAAAGACGCAATCTCCCACACAGCCTCCATGCTGTGGAGGATTTGCAAAATCATGCAAAAGTTAAATAAGGAATTAACGCCTATCTGCATATGAAATAGAAAACTTGTTGGGTGACTTAGACCTACTGTCTCTTGCAATACTTTACCTCTGACTTAAAATTGCTTTAGCCTTCTCTGTTGTCAGTCCAGCTTCTGTAGCGAGGTAGGAAATGTGCTGCTTTTTTCTTTCTTTCCTAAGCAGCATCTGTTTTTGTATAATAAAGCTATGTGGATTCTAGCTAAAAGGTAATACTTAACAGAAAATCATTCAGGTATAAGCGTGTATTCACAGAATAAGTCCCTGCCCCCTTCACTTTGACTTTAGAACAGCAATTCCTAAGATAAATGATAAGGCTTATTTGTTGTCCTGCCTTCCTACACCTTTCAGGATCGTACCCTGACAAACAGCCAAGAAAATAGCATGCACTAATGCGGAGTTCTCCAAGCTGCTGTTTGCAAGACCAGACCTTGCAGACGGTCAGTTTCTCATAATTAAAAAAAACCAACCCAACAAAAAAACCTAAAAAAACAAACCATAATAGAAGGAGTTGGGAATAGGTGGACAGAATGGAAGCAAAGCATAGGAAAGGACAGTAATTGAAACTGAGCTGGAAAACAATGGACAGAAAAGAGCACAGGGGACAAATTATTAATGGAAACAATTGCAATAAATGTAGTGGCATTTGGAATATTTTAGTTGATATCACTGAATATTATTTTTTACTATTTATCCTATTAACAGTTTTAGCATCTACACCTATGAGAGCTGTTGACAAACAAGTATCATAACAAGTTAAACATCACAAAGTTGGTAAGTTCTGATGCGTTATCAGTGAAATTAGTGAGGCTCTGTACGGCATCTGCTGTGGACAGCAACTGCAAGCCCGGAGCTGGTGCGTGCAGTGACCGTAAAGCAGCCTGACATGCGTGGTGCTGGTAACGTGATACTACGCTTCACTTTTGTTTTGCCCTGTAAAGCCATGCGACCAACTTCTCCCCTGGTTTCGCAGGCCTATATATAACCCTCATCTGCATACCAACTTGTTCCCCTTCCTCTCTTTCGCCACTGGCTTTAGAACCAGCGGGCTCGTTTCAGGTAAACTCGACTGCAAGTAATACTTCAATGAAACAGTGTTAGTTGAAAACAGGTAGCCAAGATGAGACTACCTACCAGTCTCCCACTGCGCAAAGGTGGCATCACAAACAAAAGCAGACTGAGACATCAGATAACTTCTTACTGGATTGACATTGCAAATGCTACTTTTACAGACCGAAAACATAAATCAGAACTTAAACCTTCTTAGACATCTGCAAATCCAACAGTCACAAAGCTATTGAATACAAGGTGGTGGTGATTCCAAAAGTTGTTTCTTTAAAACCAGTAAATGGAGAAATTTCTACCAAATTATTATTTTGCATGAGAATTAATCTGACAGGATAAAAGCAGCTACATTGAAAGGAAGCTCCAAAAATTTACATTATCTTCTTGGAGGGACCCCTCCAAAACCAAGAATTGAACTAGTGGGTTAGGATGAGAAGCCCAAGCTAACATAACACTGACACTGAGCAGAAAAGGGAGAAGTCTGATTTCTTATTTCCCTAGTCCCCAGCATTACAGTCAATGCTGCTGCCATCATATTGCAGCTTGGTCTAAGGTTCCTGTTTTCCACAGGGGAAAAAAAAAAAGGCTTTAAAACTACTATAAGTTTGCATGGTAAGTGTGAGACTCTGAGGACAGCCAGAATCTTTATGAGAAGAAAAAAAAGGAAGAGCTGAAGAATTTCAGTGGCTAGGAATGGACAAATCATCTGAACAAATGAGTGGAAGGAGCAGAGGGCAGAACAGTTAAAGTAGAAAAACAGCTGTAGGCTAAATTCTTCCCAAAAGGGAGCTACTCATGAGAGCAAAAATTATGTTGCTAGTATCAAAAGCATTGCTTTACTGAGACAAATAGGGAAGCACTAAAATCAAGCCCTAGTTTAAAATATTTTGATTTTGAGCTTTCCTGTGGAACAGCAGGACCTAAATCCAATTGACTGTAAATACTATTTCAAAACTTCTGGGTTCATATACAGAGGAAGAGAGAGTGAGCGCTGGACCCGATGAAGAACAGATCCCAGAACAGTGGAGTCATATCTCAGTTTTTTGTCTCAGACTTCAGAGACAAAGACAAAATCATAAAAGGCTGCCAGAACTAAGACATTTCCTCTGAGAGAGAGAAAATTCCTTTCTTTCCAGACATACGCCTCATCGCGCAGGCAAAAACGGAGGCAAGAGGAGGTGATTAAGAGGATTCTCCACCAGAAGAAAGAAAAGCTGAGTCGCACACAGCATCCTACCCTTGTTTTGGGACAAGCCTTCAGCTGCTAAGCTGCTGAAGTCACAATGAAAGAAGTGGAAGATAACCAATTGCTCTGGTGTTGTAACCCCGAGGGGCTTTGTCTCCGTGTTACTCTGCTCCTCTAACACCATACAAGGCAACCAAGTCATATTCTGGAGAGGATGCTCTTCTTGTGTCGGAGCCTGTAGCTTGTTTCTGAACACATATATGGATTCTTTTTTGTACCCCGTACAGAAACAGTGAAAAGATGCTCTGTGACATGCATGCATAGCATAGAAAATGCTCTAGCGTACTCTGGTACTATAGTAATTATTTTGCAGTTAAATCCAGATTTAGTTTTTCATGATGAATTACATAGGAAAATAAATCATAGTTTGCCCAGCAAATCCTTACTATTCTTTATAAATGTATTTTGGATTGTCCCTACATTTTCCTTTTTTTGCTGTGAGGAGGATTATTTTTTTATTAATTATATGAAACTGTATTGTAGAAATTACATGTAGGGCAGCGAAGCACTTTGGCCTTTGCAGGGAACAGCTGGAGTATTGGACATTTTAGGTGGAAAGGCAAGCAGTCTGAGGTTGGGAAAGAAAAACACATCAGATGAGTTATTTCTGCCAACATTATCAACAGTTGCGCTCGCAATGGTGGCATTCAAACCATCACTGCTAAGCCTATGTCTTAATACTTTAAAAACCCTCACTTTAACACTAAACCAAGTAATGTCAGATGGTTATCTAAATGTAAAAAACCAGCTAATGGTAATGCTCTGCAGTGGGTACCCTGATACAGCGCACGGGGTTAGCACAGGGGGCGTTGACCTCAGGTGCACCAAGGTAAAAATATCAGTGTCTCATTTTCTTTCTCACAGGGCCTCTTCCGAGACATCTTTTTGAGGAACTAAGTATTTTAACACTGCTAGGCATCACTGTCGGATCATTTTTGTGGTTCTCTTCTGCACCCTCTCTGATTTTTCAGTCTCTTGGAACACACGGATAGAGACTGGTGTGGCACTGCTGGGTTTAGCGAGGCTGCACGCAGAGGTGCCACCACCTCTCTGCGCGTGCCCGCCAATCCCTTCTTTATACAGGCAAAGAGTGCACGGGCGTTTTTGGGTACCGCGGCATTCGTGTCGCCTGGGTTTACCGGTACAGCCCCAAATCCTTTCAGAGGTGCTGCCTTCCAGGACGGAGTACGTCCCGTTCTGTATTGCGGGCAGGGGCCGTGTTCCTTGCTCCTAAACGTGTCGTTCCCAGTCTGGCGCTCTCCAATGCGTTGCGTGGCCCAGTGTAGCGAGTAATTTGCATCTCTCGGAGAGATCTTCTGTCATCATCGTGTATATTCCACTCGTTTTCTGTGCTTTGCAGGCCGTACAGCCAGCGGTGCAGTTACGCGCGGGTGACTGACAAGAGGCCGAGCTGTTGAGCCATCTCCGGCCCCGGGAAGCGCTGCGCGCAGCGCTCCTTCTCCGCGGGCTGGCCCCGCGCCGCCGCCCGGCGCCCCGGGACGGGCCGTCCCCGGGCAGCTCGGCCGCCCCAGCGGAGGCCCGCAGCCCCGCGCCGCGCTTCTGAGTTCGCACGGGGCGGCGGCGGCCACCGGCGGCCGGGCGCGCAGGGACAGCGCGGCGAACAGCCCGCGGGACGAGGGGCGTTGGGGTTTGGGGGGCAGGCGCCAGGATCCGGCAGGCCGGCGGGCCCCAGGCCCTGCTTCGCAGAGCC
>JAAGAY010001777.1:0-14383 GCA_011801015.1 Ardeotis arabs
GCTCTCGCGGGAGGCCGCCCCGCCTTTGCTAGGTGCGGGCGGCTCTCGCGAGAGCGGCGGGAGGCAGCGGCGGCGGGGGGGGGGCGGGGCTGGCGGCGGCGATGGCGGACGGGGCGGGTAGCAACGGGGACGCCGTGGGGCTGCCGGTGGGCAAGGAGGCAGGTGAGGAACTGGGGGCGGGGGGGGCGGCCGGGCCCGGTGAGGCGCAGCGCGGCCCGGTGGGGCGGCTGACGGCCCGGTGGTGCTGTGTGTGTGTGTGTGTGTGTGTGTGTCCGCCCCCCCACCTCCCGCTTCCCGCAGTGGACCGGCTGATCCGGGAGAACGGGCACATCTTCACCGAGGCCCAGTGCAAGGTGTGCAGCGCCCTGCTCATCTCCGAGTCCCAGCGGCTGGCCCACTACCAGGTAGGGAGCGGGGAGCCCCCCGCCACCCCCTGCCAGCCCCCGGGCGCGGCGGGGCGCTGAGCGGCGGGGCGCTGAGCGGCGGGCCGGGCCGGTTTCCCTCTGCTTTCCCCAGAGCAAGAAGCACGCCAACAAGGTGAGGCGGTACCTGTCCATCCACGGCGGAGACGAGCTCGCCCACGGGAAGAAGATGAGGCTGGATGCGAAGCAGGTGAGACGAGAGCGTACACCCGAATACCCCCGAGCGGGACCCGAAGGCTGTTGTGTGGCCTGGGCGCCTTTAGGAATCGATGGAGAGAGCGCTCGTGGAAGGGGGGCTGTGAGAACTGAGGAGCTCGGTGGCAGGTGTGTCGCCAGGCTTTGTCTCAGCGAGCGCAGTTCCTGCTGCCTTTTCATTTAAACAGCCTCTGTGAGCGCGCCTTCCCCATTCAAACAAGCGCACGCTGCCTTTTATTCATAGTCTTGTTTGAAAGGACAGGGAAAAGTGAATAAGAGTAAGAACTTGGCAGGAGTATCATTGCGTAACCTTTGCTGTCACAGAGAGCATATTGAGTTGACCATCTACTGGAATTCTCTTTGCAGAGCAATCCTTTTTTTTAATTATCATAGAAAGTTTGGAAGGGACCTTTAAAGCCCATCCAGTCCAACCCCCTGCAGTGAGCAGGGACATCTCCAACCACATCAGGTTGCTCAGAGCCCTGTCCAGCCTGACCCTGGAATGTTTCCAGGGATGGGGCATCCACCACCTCTCTGGGCAACCTGCACCAGTGTTTCACCACCCTCATTGTAAAAAAATTATTCTTTATGTCTAATCTAAATCTACCCTCTTTTTGTTTAAAACCATTAGCCCCTGTGCTATCGCAACAGGCTCTGCTAAAAAGTTTGTCCCCATCGTTCTTGTAGGCCCCCTTTAGGCACTGGAAGGCCGCTGTAAGGTCTCCTCGGAGCCTTCTCTCTCCAGGTTGAACAGCCCCAGCTCTCTCAGCCTGTCCTCACAGGAGAGGTGCTCCAGCCCTCTGATCATCTTTGTGGCCCTCGGTTTCCTTGGCCGGTAGCTGGAGCCTGTTGGTCAGTAAAGGCACCATGTTCCACTCAGCCATCTGTCTGCCCTGTGACTCATTTGGGAAACAGATTCTACTTTTATGATTGATTCAGCTTTAATCCCTCGCTCTCCAACATGTGCGGCGGAGGGGTGGGGGATAAAGGCAGATGCCTTCGCACGTAGCGTTAGGCTTAGAAATGACTGCTGCCGCCTGCTCCGCTGGCGTCTTGTGTTGCAGATGACCCAGCTGATAGCGATGTTTGTGTTGCTCAGTTCACACCTTGCAGAGTAAAAGGCTGCCTGTTCCACTTTTGGCAGCCACTCCGTTAACCTTGTCCTTAACCCATACAGGCCAGGGCTGCCCCTCTGCCTGGAGCAGTTCACTAACAGATTAGAAACAGTAATCTTGTGCAAGAGCACTCTCGGTGAAGGAGACGATGACGCTGCGTCTAGGAAGTCCTACTCAGTCACACTTCTTCAGTTGAGTGCCCAAATGTCTGATTACCTTGTTTCTCTAGACCCTCAAGCCTTAGTGTTTCTTCTCATAACAAGGTTGGACGAGGTGACCTGCAGAGATCCAGCCTCAGCCACTCTGCCATTCTGTGTACACAGGACAGCAAGCAGGAAGGCAGCAGTGGAGAAGACAGGAACAAGTGTTGTCCCGTCTGCAACATGACCTTTTCCTCTCCAGCCGTGGCAACGTCTCACTACTTGGGCAAGACTCATGCCAAGAACATGAAGCAGCAGTCCAGCAAAGTGGAAGGTATGAGCCTGCAGTGCCTTTGTGTTGTACTGAGGGGCTGTTCAAGCAACAAAAAAGTTGAGAGGTTTATTGGACCCCAAGTGTAAGCTCTTGTGAGGATGTGTGTGCTCTTTACAGTGAAACAGCCTAAGCCAGCAGTGCACCTCCAGAGACGTGGCCTCTCGCAGCAGTCTGCTCGGTGGGCTGGCGTTGCCTAAAAGTTGCATCTTTTTTTGTTTTGCTTTGTTTGGGAGAAATGCAGCTTGCAGCAGCATTACACCCATCCCTGTGTGCAGGGACCGGAGGAGAGCTGCTCTTTGGAGAGCGTGATGTTAAGCTGTGGAAATGCCTGTCACAGGGTACGATGCGTGCTAAAAGCTTACAGGGACTGAAGTGCCTGGGGAAACTCCGATATGGCGAATTCAGCGGGGTTGCTCAGCTACAGAGATGTAGGCTCTGAGGTTCAGGGATGTGTGAGCTGCAGATAGCTGGAGACTGGGAAAGTGTAGCTGGAAAGCACCAGTATGTGCTTGTCTGGACCTTGTGCTTTTCCCACGGCACCTGCTGTTGACTGCTCTCCTGATGGGATACCGTCCAGGCAGACCGCGTCTGACCCGGTGCAGCTGCCTGTGTGTCCCATCGCTTTGCTAGCAGCTGGAAAGGCCCAGTGAGTGGAGAGGGAAACCCTCTGTCCAGAGTGGGCTGGGGCAGCCAAGAGCCTGGGCACGTAGCCGGTCAGGACGGAGGGAAAACAGCCTCTGAGTGCACCTGAGGGTGGCAGCTTGTGCTAGCTCTGAGCTGGGGTCTTCCAGGCAGAAACTGACTGTCCCAGGGTGTCTTCATGGCTTTGCTAGGTTGTATCTGCACAGCGAAACCACCTCGGGGATCAGTGTGGCCCGTGGGATGTTTTTGTTCTCTTAAGTCCTTGCTTTTGGGTATGAGAAGAGCCTTCAGGAGTGGGTGGATGTACACATGAGCGGTCTGGTGCATACCTGCCATTTTGGCGTGAGAGGAGCTCTCTGGTCCTTAGAAGGTTCCTCACCCGTGTCTTGGTACTCTATAGTGAGAGGGTGCGGGTTTCTCTGTCAGACAGGAGAGCTGCTTCTCCGTGTGAATTTGCTCCGTCAGACCTAGTCCTGTTCATGCTGTTTCTCAGGGACGACTCGTCGTGACTTCAGTCGAGGATCAAATGTTTCCAGAAACCCGCCTGCCTTTGCTGCACAGGGGGTTGTACTCCTGTTCTGGCTGCCTCCCTCTTTCTTCTCCTGGCTGATGATAACAGCGGGTGGAAGCTCATTCATGTCCAGTGTCTTGAACATGACTGCGCTTATGTTAACTCCACTAAGGTCTAGGTTTGGGGTTTAGATGTGCTGTGGGGTTTTTTAATGTGGGTTTTAGGGAAATAAGATGAATGGGTTTTACCTCTGAGTTCTGTGACTGACCAAGAGTTTGGATTCACCCTACAGAAACAGTGCCCCCACAGAAACATCCTGCTACCCTCCCCACCTCTACCGTGTCTTCTAACGAAGAGAACAAGGACATTACTGACCCAGACAAGTTCTGTAGCCTCTGCCACGCCACTTTCAACAACCCCCTCATGGCAAAACAGCATTATGTAGGCAAGAAGCACAGAAAGCAGGAGACCAAACACAAGCTGATGGCACACTATGGCCGAACTCCTGATGCACCGGCATCGTCCTTCATGGGTGAGTCCTCAGCAGGCAGGCTAATGAATAGCTGAAGAGCAGGGTGGGAGAGCGACAGCGTGTCTGACAGGTCTTTGGACAAGAGAGTCCATGCAGAGGGAGCAGCGGAGGATTGCTCGTGATGGGGGTCTTGATTGTACACCATAAGATTGAGTTGGTTGATTTTTGTAACCCCCCTGGCAGCAGGAGAGGTTTTAGACTGTAGCTGCTCGTGACAAGCTTTGGGTTGCGTTTTGCAGTGTTGTCTAATCGGGGACATGTCCTTTTTATTCTCTACGTGGATAATCCAGGGATTTTGGCCAGTACTGTTTCTAGCTAGGTGGATTGCATCCAAAATGGGAAGATAAAAGTGGCGTTTGATGCTTAAAAAATGTCTTCAGAGGGGACTAGACAAAGATGGAAGAAATAGGTTTAACTGCACCTGCTGCTTCAAAGCACGTGAAAGCCAGAGAGATTTCTCCCTGAATGCCTTTCTGCCTCTGTGTGGGCACTTCCATCTGATGAACTAATGCAGCTCTCTCTGGAGCTAGCGAATGTGGGGGAAAAAAAAAAGAAAAAAAAAAAAAGAGCTATTAAGGAGGAACTTTAGGCAGACAGTTAAAACTCATTTGGTTTATGATCTGCTGCTTATGAGCACGTCTATGTGATGAAAGCCCTTGGAGTCCAGAGAAAGCATTAGGAGCTCACAGTGAACTCCCTTGTTCCTCCCAACAGCCTTCTGTTGGACCAGCCAGTCTAGTAGCTGCTGGATGCTTGAGGTAAATAATAAGCAGACAAATCGTCCTAAAATCTTCTTCAAGGGCTTCTTTCTCTGTCGTAAAAACCCACACAAGCAGAAGATTAATTATTCTAATTCTTTGCAGGCCACCTTTAGATACCGGTAGCACTTATGAGAAATGAGGCTCAATTATCAAAGTAATATTCTCTCCTGCATTGCGTAGTCGTGTGGGAGATGGAAAAGGTGCTTGGTATCTAGCGTTACCCATCTGCTCTCCACCTAATTAGCGGGGCCTGATGGATGGTTCCGCTTCAGTGTGACTCAGGCGCTGGCAGTGGCAGGAGCCCCAGCCCAGGCAGGCTGGGTGGGTGGGCAGTGCCCTTGCCTGCGTGAGCGATGTCTCTGGTGAAGTGCCAGCAGGACCGGAGAACCTACGGACACGTCTCCGTGGCACTGCACCTCCCAAGGCGAGGTTTGGGAGCCTGGGCTGTAATCGAGAGCTGCTCGGATGCGATGGGCTGCAGTCGGGGATTTTTTCTCCTGCTCTCTTTGCCCATCGCTGTGTGCTGACAGCCGTGCCTGTCCCTAAACTTCTCTGTGCTGGGATGTGCCTGGCAGCAGGTGAAGATGTGTTCTTCGCAGCACAACACAGAGGTGTTTGTCTGCTTAAAGTTCCTCTAGGAACCACCGGTTTGGGGTGCAGGAGTGCAGCTTAGACAGCTTGGCGTGCACACCTGTTTGCTGGATTTGCAGCAGATCTTGACCTTGATCATGCAGGGAGGCAGAGCTGAGGGGTGTCACGGCTCCTCTGGCCCTCACCGCCTGAGTCCTGCTCTGCTTTGAGAATTGAATGTCCCGCTAGAGTCTGAAATCTCTCTGAGGTGCAGCAGCCGGGTGGGAAATGTCTGCTACATTGTGTGTTGTGCTTCTCACTCAGTGATTACGCTGCTCTGCACCCCTGTGGTGAGTCCGCTCCTTCACCTTAAGGAAATGTTTTCTTTGTGAGACTCCCAGGCAGAGCCCTTCCCCAGCGAGCCAAAATTCAGGAGCAAGTAATGTCTTGAGGACGACTGCCAGGATTTTCCCCTGTTAGAGACTCCTGTGCTGAGCTGTGCTGCCGTACTTGCCAGTTTGGTATCTGTGACCTCCTGAACTTTCATTCCAGCTAGAGATGTCATGTTACACAAAACCATTGATCTGTCTGGTACAACTATTGTTGGAAACTTTCTTTTTGCGGTTAACCGATACGCTGACTGTAACCAAGCTGCTTGAGGATAGAGCTTAATATTCTCAGTTGGCACCTCAGCAAGGCTCAGCAGAATGCTGCATTGTGGAACCGGACTGGTTTTTTTGTTGTTTTGGTTTTTTGTATTATTTAAACACTTCAAGCTTACAGATTAAGTATGTTCCTCATTTTCTGTTATGAGATGTACAGATCAGGAGAAGTAGGAATTTGGGAGAGAAACGGAGTTGCAAAGGCAGTATAACATCAGGTTTGGTGTCCTAATGCTGAGACTTTTACCGTGTCTGATACTGTGAACTGATTATAGGAAATGTGTCTTTGTTTTTATAGATAAACAAACCTGTGTTCTGACCAGGAAGGCTTTTCTGGCTTAGCAATTCCCTCACAGTGACTGGCCAATACATGGTGGGGTAGTGGGATTCTGCGACCTCCCTGCCTGGTCAGGCTATTGATTTGCTATTTGTCTTTGTCTAGTGGTTGTTTAACACATCAAGTGATTGATTATCTCACTTGTTTCTACCTCAGGCACCAAGTTGTTGGCTAGCTGTGTGTGCTAACATTGATGTCTGTTTCAGCTGGGAAGGGGTACCCCTGCAGCACATGTAACATAGTACTGAACTCCATAGAGCAGTACCAAGCTCACATCAGTGGCTTCAAACACAAGAATCAGTAAGTAACGTTCGTGTCTAAGTGTGTGTCCAGCCTCACTGTTCAAATCAATGGCTTAAATGTAACTTAAAATGCAGTTTTGAATGCGTATTTCCAGCTGACTTGCGAGCAGAACGACAGGGTTTGTGCAAGCTGGCTCTGTTTGTCCTGAAGCCGATTCGCTCCGGCAGCTCCCTCTGCAGACAGCTCTGGGATGTTGCTGAAGTACAAGAGCCCTGCGCTTGCTTTTGGTTCGTGATGGTTCAGCTCAGTCTGGACCTGACACGTCCAGCCTGACACCCATTTAACACCGTTTCTCTAACAACTAATATTTTAATTTAATTAAAGACTGGCTCAGTGGAGTTCTGCTTGCCATTCTAATCTCTCTTGGGGTTGCTGGTCTTAAAATGTGGCACATAGTCAGCACACTCCAGAAACCTAGGCTGTGTTCCTGAACTCACTCTCACAGCTCGTGAGTTAAATAATGGCATCCCCTGCACATATTATTAATCAAAAAAATTTAGTCTGCCAGATGATTAATACCAAAAATACGTGTCCTGGACACTGTCAAAGTTCAGATCTCTAATTTCAAAGCCTTTGCTAAAAGAGGGATCAGTAATGAGCCTGGGTTGGTTAGAGAGCTCCTTGCAAGGAAGAGGTATTAGGAAACCCTACCTGAAGTGAGGACAAACTCCTAACCAAGTTTCCCAGAGAGGACAGGAGGGAAACTGGAATCTCCTGTTGCCTGTCTGTGGAAGAACAGCCCCATGGTCCTTTATCTCGCTGGAGTACTTGATTGGAAGACATGTGCTCCATCCGTCATCCCAGGAAAGTTTCAGCTCTTGAATGGCACAACTGGATCACTAAATAGCAAGTATCCTGTTCAAGGTAGATAAAATTGAGGATGTTCCCAACACACAGGGGTAAATGTTCTCTTAAAGGACATGGATGTTGGCTGAGGTTTTGCAGCCACACAACTCACTTTCAGAAAGATGCTTCTGGATTCGGCCATTCGATCCTGTTCCAGGCCAGCTCTGCAGTCTGGAGAGAGCCAGGACACTTGCTTTGTAATGGAAGCTCCTTAACAGTGCTTGAGCTGTGCAGTAGCTAATTCTGCCATGCTAAAGGTGTCCCTTTACACACAGGCACGGACGGCAAGGATGCACTTGGAAGCTTTTCTGGCAAATTGTTGATTTGGCTACAGTAGGCTGTTGCTCCACTGACAGCCGTGCCTGCTGAGCACTGATTGCAGCTGGCAGATTTCAGAGTACTTCTCACATTGTCTCCTTTTTTTCCTTCTCTTCCTCTTGCTCCCTTCGATGTCCAGGATGCCAGGAGCAGTGCCGGTTGTCGGGCCGTTCCCGCCACAGCAGTATGTCCGGGAAGAGTCTACTGCCCCAGGAGGCTACAGTTATTTCAGCCAAGACTTCTAGAGCAAGTTGCAGCACTGTTCTTGGAGTTGTTGGTGGCCCAAGAACGCACATCCTTTGCCAGCCCACAATGGTTTCATTATCCCTCTGGATAAGCAAAGCCCTACCCTCCTGTATGCACCCGTTGAGCGGAACGGGGACTGAATCTGTCAGAAAAAGGATCCAGCTGGAAGAGACTTGCTAGACAGCAAATACTTCACTCCCTTAGAGTAGTTTTCATTGTGTAATTGCTTCCTGTGAAGGTGGGTGCGGTGTGAGAGGAAGTGTGGATCTGGTATAAGGAGGGTTTGGCAACAGGCTGGTAGTGGCCACCTCCTCCCTCACCAGAGCAAATAATGGATTCCTGCACCTGGAGGGCCAGCGTCCCGTGCTCAGAGGTGGCTTTTGCTGGAGGAGAACCCCTAGACCGTAGCGAGCAGTGCTTATGCACCGTGGCTGGGACACCGTGCAGGTTGCCTGGCTTTTCACAAGCCTACAGTAGGAAATGACCAGCGCGGCGTTTCTTCCCACGCCGCCTCTGGTTGGGTTTGTGTGCAGGATTTCAGAAGCCGCTGTTTGCCGTTAGAGCCTTTCGCAGTACCGCGGCGTTGGTCCTGGGTTGTTTGGGTCTGTCTAACAAGTGGTTACACCTTCTGGTGCGCAAACTGCTGCTGGTGGGAGTGGAGGGCTGCGAGAGGGATGAGAGCTGCTGGCTCTCCAGACAGCTCAGCCCTCTGCTCTGAGGATTTCCATGTGGAAGGAAGTAACTGTTTAGCCTGGTTTCCTATGGAAACAGGTGTATGCGATCATTCACCGTGTGTGTCTTTACCCCCTTGTAACTTAAACCAACCTCAGCCCAACGTGGCAGCGGTGGAGATCTCCAAGATCTGAATGCAATCAGCAGAGGAAGGTAGAGCAGAGTGAGTTCATCTCTAATTCTGTTGGCGTCTGTGTGGAAGTGCAGCATTTTCCCTACTGCCACCAAACTACTCTGGGGAAGGAGGGTTTTAAGGGAAAAGAGAGGGAATACAGCAGAAAACTGTAGTGTAACTTGGTCAGATGGTTAGCTGACTAAAAAGCTGCAAATCCTCTGGAGACCTACCTTTGTTAGTCCTTGATTAGACACTACTTGCCCAACCTCTCTCTTCAAAGTTCTTACACATTTGTACTGTCCTGGAAAAGGGATATTCAATATTTTAATCCTGGAAATTAAGACTGATAATCTCTTCATGGTGCTAATGTACTAGATCTGTTAGAAAAGGCCCAGAAGGAAGGGCAGGCGTCTGAGACCGCTGTGCATTTTGGACGAGTTCTTTAGATGCTTTGCCTTAAGCTGAGGCATTGCCTGGTTTTTGCTAACCCACCGCGAGAGCCAGGTGTGTCGGGCTGGCCTCGTGTTCAGTGACGGTGCTCTGAGTCAGGCACCCCGTGGTTATGTCCCAGCGTCAGGGTTCGCATGGAGCTGAGACTTTGCTAGTCTGTGGCAAACGTCCTGCTGGTTTTCTTCCGTGGGGCAGAAGGACACGGATGTGGCTTCTCCGAGGACTTGCCTGGCCAGTGGGGCTCCGTGGGGCTGGCAGGAGCGCGGGTGATGGCTGTGGGCACGCTACGCTGCCAGGGTGGGCTGAGCCAAGCTGCTGCCTCCTGTTGTGTGGCCCCGGCAGCTGCTGGAAGGCGGTCTGGGACCCTTGATTCCCAGTGTTGTGTGTGCCGAGGGAGCAGCTGACGCCCTCACGGGGCTGAGAGCTGGCCTGTTGAGGCACTTCCAAAATCCTATGTGCACAGTGGTCAGGTTAAGCAAGGAGAGAGAGAGCTGGTTGCTAATCTCAGTGCTTGGAGTGAGTGCCTTCCCTTCCCCACTCCAGGCTGTGCATGAGCTTCGTTTTTCTTCACCCTGCACAGAATCTGCCATCTTCCCTTAGGACAGGCTCCCGCTGGTCTGGGTTCGCCTTCCTAATGTTTTCCAGTCTTACTCCACTGCTGAGGTCTGACCTTAGTCTCCTGCTACAGAGGGAGCCCTTTTAAACCTTGCGAGCTGATCAATAAGCAGAAAATTGCGATGAACTGAAGGAAGCGTTGTGTGCCTGGTAGCCCTGGATGGCCTCCAACTCCGATCTCTGCTGCTTAGCTCTCGTCCCGCTGTATCAGGGCAGGTGCCTGCTAGATGTGCTGTGCGTCGACACCAAGAGGGATCCATTTCCAGCACTGCCCAGTCCGGTGTGTCACTCCCGTCTGTGTACTGACAGTTTTGCCTTCCCCTGTACACAGTGTTTATGTATCTGCTGTTTCCCTAAGGTGAAGCTCTCCAAATAGAGTGTTTATTACTACTTTTGGGTGCTGTCTCTCTGCTAGAGCCCTTCCTGGGATTTCGCCATGCTTCAAAGCAAAGAACAGGATGCAGACACCTTTGAAATATTTGGGAGGGGCAGGAGGCTGGTGTTCCCATCTGCCCTCCTCAAGGTCCTGCTCTCATCCCGGGGCACCCTGATGTCCAGACGAAGCTGGTAAGTGCCGCCTTCTGCGCTGCTCTGGCAAGTCATCGTGGCCTTGGGCACACCACAGTCACCCAGAGGAGGATGGAGCAGTCTGGGCTGGGAGACCGCTGGCACTTCTGCAAGCTGTTGTGCAGCTTGTGCTGAAAACATCCATGACTGCCGCGGGACGCTGGGCTGTTCCCTGGCACTGCTGTGGCATCGTGGCAGGCATGCTCTGCTCGCTCAGGTGGGCTCGGGTGCCCAGGACCGGCTGTCCCGCTCCTCTGTGGGCAGAGCACAGAGGACCCATGTCCCCGGGGAGCAGTGCAGGGCACCGAGGGTGGCACTGCCATCGGCTGTGCAGGCAGTGCTGGGAGGGACGGGCTGCATCTGCGTCCCGTGGCGCACGGCTCTGCCGGGGCGGTATGGCTGCCACTGCCAGCCTGTCCCTTGCTGACCCCTTCCCCTCCTTGCCGCAGGGCTGCGGCATGTGGCAGCTCCCAGCCCTTCCATGGGTGCAGGTGCTGCTCCGGGGGAGGAGGCAGTGGTTGCGGGGGTGCCCGTACCCCTGGCACGTCCCCTTCCCCAGCGGCAGGGCGGCTGGCAGCAGCTGTGCCAGAGCAGCCACACTGGGGCTTCAGTGCCCGTGCCAGGTCTGTGCCAGCCCCATCCTCGTGCTCCAAGCACAGACCAGGTGGGTGCCAAAATCTCTGGTGTCCCCGCTCTGCTGGCCAGCTGTCCTGCAGCTGGGCTGCTCCTGGGGGGGCCCAGCACCCATGGGCACCCCTGGGCGTGATGGGAGGGAGCTGGAGCCTGGCTGTGGGGCCAGAGCCACCCGCGTGCCGAGGGAGGCTGAGGACCAAGCGTGGCCCTCGTCCCCTGTCCCCCGGCTGTGCCCCAGTGCCAGCGTGCTGCCAGCCCAGTGCCCTGCCCGGCTGCGGCCGGGGCTGCCCAGTCCTGCTCCTCCCTGCCAGGGCCTCTGCGGGCAGCGCCTCGCCGGGCCAAGCCCCAGCGCCTTCTTGGGCTGGCAGGCGCAGCGCAGGGCACGGAGCCACCCGCCAGCCACGTCCCCCACGGAAGCACTGCCGTCCCCTGCCCGTACCGCAGCCAACTCCGTGGAGCCTGCCGGTCTGAGCCTCCTGCTCCTCCGGCAGCGCGTGGGGCTGGGCCCCGAGTCCCCTCCTTAGCTGGGGGGAGCGCAGCCCTGGCCGCAGCCCCAACCGCTGCCATCCCTCGCGGCCTGGCTGGCTCCAGCGAGTAAATCAGGTGCAGATGTGGAGGCAAGGCTGGGCGCCTGCTTGCGATTAGGGGCTGGGAGCATCGGGGTGGCCCCATTCCTGCTGCGCAGCCCCTTGCTGTGGCCGCACCGCTCCCAGGAGGAGCCCCCAATGCCCCATGGGGGTCAAGGCTGGCGGGCAAAGCTCCCGCTTGCTCGGCCCTCGGATGGACACCACGGTGCCCAGCCCAACATATGGTGTGTCCCATGTCCCCAAGGGGAGCAGCGCCCATCCTGGCCCCATGCACCCCATTCTCTGTGCCAGCTGCAGCCCCAGGGCCACCCAGGACGGGCAGGGGTGGCAGGGCTGCAGCAGGGACACGGCATGGCGATGCCCACTCCGTGCTGCTGGGACAGCCCTGGCCCCACGTGCTCCCAGCTTGGCCCTCTGTGCCAGAATCTGCGGGTGCTCCTGTGCCATGCTGGGGGCTTGGCCGAAGCCTGGGGCCCCCATGTCTCTGTCCCGCAGTCCCCACATCGGGCCTCACGTTCTCGGCTCCCCAGAGGGAGCAGCAGGTTCATGTTTGCCGAGTTCTGCCTGGTTAAACCTTAACCGGGCCGGGTTGCTCCATCGCTCCCTCCCTGCCGGAGATAAGGATGGGCAGGCAAGGCCGGGGCCCGGCAGGCAGCGCTGCCCCAAGCCCGGCTGCTTGTCTCCGGCGCAGGACCCGGCCCCTGCGGAGCGTCCTGCCTGCCCCTCCGGCTCAGCCCCTGCCCGCCTCGGCAGGTCCTTGCTGATACTTGGGCAGCGGGCTGGGGCTGGGGCTGGAAGCTGCTGTGTGTTGAGGCCGGCGGGGATGGATGGAGCTGGGAGCCCTTGCACTGGGGCAGCACGGGACCCCTGCGCTCTGGGGCTGGCACGCTCCCTCGGTGCAGTGGGGTTCACGTTGCCCCAGCATACGGCGTGAGTTTGCTTGGCCTCAGCCCCCAGACCCCATGCACATACAAGGCACGAGGGCCTGCGCCCCAAACAACAGCCGTTCAGGGGAGGCCAAGAGAAACTTCCAGGAGGAAAGAGCCCCCCGGGCTCCGGCCCCCCCCAGGAGCCACCGTGCCGCACGCACTCACACTGGCCGCAGGTGCCACCGCAGCAGGAGCGGCGGCGAGCGCTGAGGCCATGCACAAGGGGCGGCTGTGTTCCCGCAGCCCCGGCTGCCTTCCAAGAGCAATATTGTTGGCACCAGGCAGGCTCCCTGCGCCGGCAGCGCATACACGGGCCTTTCATGAGGGGAGCGGGGATGATTTACTGCCTGGGGGAAGGGGCAGGGGTAGGAGGATGGAGTCCCAGCGTGCCGGCCCCGGCGCCCAGCCCCTCGTGCATGCTTGCTGCTGTGGGGCCCTGCGCATGTAGGCGAAGCCAAGGGTCTGTCCAAGGACTTGCCTCTCTTCAGCTAGGCATAGGGCAGAGCGGGACCCCTGCCCCATGAGCACTGTGCCAGCCCCCTCACTGCCCCGTCTGCGGGGCCCTGGGGATGTGATCCCTCCCTGGGCACCCTGCTGCGTCTGAGCTCCCACCCTCTGCGGCTTGGTGGCCAGGGGACACGTGTCCCTTGCGGTGCTGCAGCTGATGGGAGCAGCCCAGGAGGTTGGGGGGGACAGGGGCAGCAAAGGAGAGTGCTGGGGCAGGGGTGCATCTGCAGCGCGGGGTGCCGGCGCTGGCACAATCCCCCCTTGTTGAGCTGCTGGCCTGGCGGAGGCTGCGGCCGTGCTGCCGGCAGCGGGCGGCAGGCGGTGGGGCTGTGCTGTCGTGAAGGGCTTTTTGTTTGCCATCAGTTGCTGTTATAAATCAAGCCAGGCAGCCAGACCCCGAGCCCAGTGCTGCCCCATGGCAAAGAGTCGACCGGTTCCCAGCTGCCCCACCGTGCCCCAACCTGCGCCCGGCATCACCCTGGCCCGGCAGAGATGCCTGGCGTGATGCGGTGTGAGGTGCCCGCACTGGTCCCCTTGCCCTGCTGACACCCAGCACTGTACCCAGCACTGGGGTCCTGCCCAGGGTACGGGGGGTCTCTCCATGCCCATCCACGGGGTCCCCTGAGTCCCAGCTCTCCCCTGGCATTCCGGCACTGGGAACAACCCTCTGGTTTTAATTTGGCTTCGGTTCTAATCGAGCTGAACCCAACGTTTTTCTGTGCTTCCGGCACGCTGCAAGCTCTGCAGGGGTGGCTGCTGCTCCATGAAATTGATGTTCTCGTCCGCTTCACGCGCCGGCAGGAATGAACAGCTGCTGGGGGCTGCTGGCCCCCCGGAGTGCTCCGCGCGCTCCTGCACCTCAGAAGGGACCAGCACCCCAGGGTGGGGACCAGCACCCCAGGCAGGGAGCAGCATGGGGTGGATGGCGCTTTGGAGATCGTAGCACCCACCAGCCCTTGCAGTGAAACTGTGTGATGCTGGGAGTCACTGGTTTTACACACCAGAGCAACATGGACCAGGCTGTGCTGCAGTTCTGCGGGGTGGGGGGTGACAGTGACAGCCGCACCCCGTTCACACGACCTCAGGATCCACACCAAGCATGGGCAAGGCCGCGTGCAGGGCTTTCCAGCTCTTGCTGGAAAGTGGAAAGACGGTGAAGCAGAGAGCGATGCAGCGAGGGAGAGCAGCTCTGGGGACGGATCCTGACCACGTGCTGGGGGTCCCTTCCATCCCCTCTTGCTGGCACCAGGATGCTCAGGGGAAAGCATGCCTGGGGACCATGCCAGCTTGGAGGGTCTGGACCTGGGCTTCCTC
>JAAGAY010001778.1:0-11614 GCA_011801015.1 Ardeotis arabs
AGCTCCTGTATTTGGAGGACTCGCAGAGCTATTTGCAAGAGACAGGAATGCTGCTGTGGAAACAGCCAGTCCCTCTTTCCCCAAGCTATGAGACAGCCATCGCTTGGAGGCAGGGGGAGCAGTTTTAATGGAAGCACCCCAAAAAGTTCCCTGTATTGGACATGGAAGGGAGATAAAGGTTAACTTGGTTTAATTAATCAAGGCTATTAAGGCAGAGAGAATTAATTCTGTGTTTAATTAGGAGATCATAGCTGTAAAAAGGGATGTTCCATGGGTTAATAGTTTCCTGTGGTGTATAAATGCCGAGACCAAATTAAATAGCTTGGTAAAAGCAAATGCTGAGGTGAAGGGGTAAAAACACCCAGTATGTAATGGACATGGGCTTCTAGTAGCATGATTTTATTTTGTCACAGAAAAAGACTGAAAAAGCTTTAATATTATTATTAGAGGCTGGTGAGTGACACTTGATCACTCTATCATTAATCAAGTGGCACATTTTGAGTTCTTTCTGAAAAGGCCATTTATTATTCTATAGCCTTACAGTGATAAAAATCTCATTTTTATTTAAGAATCAGCTAGTTTTAAAAGAATATTGCTTGTAAATGAGGCTAGCTTTCTAACAGCCTGACAGACAGGACGACACTCTGTTTGGTATCATTGCAAGGTAACATCAGAGAAACAGGTCTTTTCACAGGATAGTGGTCCTGCTGATACATAAATATTTTGACATTTATGGAAAGATATATGTCAAGGCAAAGGCAACGTGTTCATGTTTACAACAAATAAACAAATAACTTCTACAGCAATGTATAATTGCATGCTTTGGGGGAAGTCCTCATTTAAAGTCTTTTTCCTTCTTCTGAATGACCTCAGTGTAAATGAAGATGAGGATTTTTACACAGTAGCTGTCAGTGAAGCTGCAAGTGGGTTGCTTTCTGTGCCACTACAAACTGTCTGCATTTTGAATGACGCTCTTCTCTTCGGTTAATACATAAAGTTATCTAGAAAAATAAAGATGCTGTAGCACTCAAGGAATGTTACCTTACCTAATCTATCACTCTCTCCTTCTAACTCTCCTTGTCTGTAGTGGCATCCGCTGGGAAGAAGAGCCCTGCTGCTGTGGTCTCTCCTCCTGATGCATATGCAGATTTGCCTTATTGGCTTCCAGTCCTCATTTTTATCACCATTGAAAATGCATCTCTATTTGACCTAGTCCTTTTCAATGATCTTCTCAGTCTGCTGTGAGCTTTAGCACGTAACTTCACAGAAGGGAGACATAGTTTATGTGGTTTTCAAATGAAAAGCACTTATAGTACTGTTTTTAGGGCTTTGTAAATTCCATTTTTTATTTGCCTATGCTTTAAAATATAATAGATGATAATGCAATGTGTGCCTACTGCAGGGAGTTTTCCAGTTAATGATGTAATTCACATTGCACAAAAGCAGTTTTGACTAGCTGTGGCATAACAGGAAGCCTAATCTTTGCAAGAAAAAGTTTACAAGGCGACATGTTCCTTACCTATGGTACTGCTAGTCACAGCCCTTTAGGGTGGAAAAAGGATAGCAAGAGCAGGAGGGATCTTGGAGGAAGGGCCTCAGCTGCACTGCATGGAAGAGACACATGAAGGTGGTATCTAAACTGTGGACCTAAGGTGAGCCTGCCAGCTCCAGGTTGAGGTTCAGCCTGGGCACCCACAAATACCCTGCTGTATGGCCCACGTACCCTGGGTCCTCCCACCAGTTGGTGTGAGGGTGTTCAGAGCATATTCCCAACAGCGGAAACGGACCTGAAATGTGCGTTACAGAGTCTGCCTGGCCAGTGCTAAAAAATGGATCTATTTCTACCCACTCATTCCCTTTTTTCAATCCAGAGCTACATGCCAGCTCACTGAAAGCAAGTTCAGACTTAGTCTCACTCAGTAGAAATTACTGATACATGAGTCTTTAAGGTCAGGTCTTGGCTTTTTATGAACTAATACTGAATTTCACAGACTTTAAACAGGCTTTCTTGCAGGGATGCATGTTGGCTTGCTTCCTCCCAAACATGTGAGTATCACACTACCTTTGTGGTGAGGACACAGTTTCTTGTTCTGTTACTCTGTAAACGCATTATGAGGTAAGGCTTTGATACAATCATACAGAGTCCTGCAAAATTTTTAGGGGAGGAAGCTGAAGTAGCATCTTATTAGGAAGCAGTGGTTTCATAGATGCTACAGTAAATAGGGTCAACTATCGCACTCTATTGTCATTTATGTCCAGCCAAAGTATGTGCAAAATGTGAATGGGAATATGTGAAATTCACATTTTCAAATTTTAAATTTTGAAAATGGGAAAATAAAATAAAGATTAGTACAGTAAACACGAGTGCAGCAGATTGTGAGTCAGTGCCATTAAATATAAATGTTTTTTTAAAAGACAGAAAAGTATAGCTGTCCTGCAAAAATACCTAGATATTTACACTTACTAAACACAGATAATGCTCTGCTATTTGGTTTTTTTTTAGAAACAAATTATTCTTTTCATGGAAGAGTTCTGTTGCTGTTACTCTGGTGAGTCAAGTTTGATCAGTAGAATGACTGGAGGTGTAGCACAGGTAGTAATTCCTTTTCCATGTAGTCATAAGGATTTCCTAAGTTCAAAATATGTTCCATGCAGATTAGAAAACTGCTACGGATAAGTAACCAGAAAGAGAACAAGAGAATCAGAATATGCAGTATGTATTTACATGTATGAACTCATGATCTTGTCTCCATTCTTTATATCCCTGTTGCAAACCTTGTGCTATGGTTTTCAACTTCTCTTTGAATGCACCACACTAGTGCAATTATGCAGATACTGCAAATCTCCACATCAGAGCTGCTCCCAGTCATGAATGAGTTGTGCAGGTGCGGTGTCAGAAATAAACCAGGCTTCAGGAACTGTCTTTCGTGTTGGGAATGTTGTGTTGGTCTTTAATGTCAGGAAATTAAGCTGTAAGAGGGATGCGTTACTCCACACAGAGGCTATGTAGACTGCTTTCCAGAATGAAAATATTTGGTGTAGTGCAAAGTGATAAAATTCCTGAGGTGTTTGGTAGTATTGTCTCAGGTACATGTTAAGGGCCTGGTCTTGGTTTAGGGTTTGGGTTTTTTTTTTATTTCATTGCTACAGTTTTCTAAGCATGTCAGATACTACTCTGACTAGGCTGTTATTTCACAGTCCCAAGCTCTGCCTGAGATCATTGCAAGAATGTAGACTAGTTTCCTGAGAGGAGCTAAAAGCTGTATTGTTTGGGACATTTGAGAGGATGCTGGAGAAAATAATGTTAGATAAAGAAAAATCATGTTTTCCAGGGGGATGAACTATGTCACCCAGTAAGTTTCTTCTAGATGTACCTTTTGTGATTCTTTGAGCTAGAGAACAGGATCAGAAACCAAGATAATATTGTTGAGATTTCAAAAAAGGAAATATGTTTTTTGGTTCCAGCAATATTAAAGAACATCGAAGAAGGAGAAACTGTAATTGTTGCCATCATTGGTTTTTAACTGAACTCACATATTGTAGCTAGCAAGACACTTACGTAACACTGTCTAAAATGTCTTTGTGTTCAGAAAAGGTCATAAATAAATTACTTTGAAGCTTAATCGCTGGAAGTACAGGACAATTTCTGTATGCCATTATAAATCCAGTTTAAATCTATTGAGGTCATCAGAGTTACTGGGGATTTAAAGTAGAGTAAGTGCATGCAGAATATGGCTCCAGGATTTTAAACTATGCTTTATTTTCACTCTGCAGATATTATAGGTTTGTCTGCAACTGGCCCAGAATAATTTTAAAGAAAAGATTCAGTATGCAAAACCATAAAATAATAGCTATAGGACAAAAAGTGAAAACTTTAACATTGTTTAATATACAAAATATTTTCTAGTGTTTCTAAGTCTATAAAACTAGCCAGTACTTTATGTAGGGATTACAGTGACTAGTTTTGTATGTAGGACATTTTAGAATAGGATTTAAAACTACAATCTTGCTTTCTTTGTATTGTATTTATCTTCTTGATCCATTATATATTTTTGTGATCTGCAGGCAGAGCCATAAATCCTTTGGAGAAGGAGCAACTCTCCAGAGGAGCCTGGTTTGTTAAGTTTCTTTTGGGCTAGTTTAGATCTCTGGGATGGTTTGGTTTGGTTTTTGGCACCTAGATAACAGAGAGCACTTTCACCACCTCAGATCACACAGAGGAACTGGTAGGGCCCTTTGCTTCAGGATGTAAATGTGCCATTGGCAATGCTGGGGAAGCAAAAGCAGCAGGAGGAGAAGACTTCCAGCACAAGTGGTCTGTCCATTTTCTGAAGCAGCCAAGGGTGAAATGTTTTTACCTATAAAACAAATCCTGCACTTCTGTCTAATTCCTTACGAAAATTACACTAAAAGGTGAGACCTGAATAGAGAAAAAAAATCAAGCCCCAGAAGTAATAGAACAGAAATCCCATTTGGATTCACAAGGTTTATATGCAGGCCTGGGTCAAAATTTTCACAGAAGTCCGTGGATTTAGATTCTAAGCCTGAAGTCATTTCAGTACTAAGAAGATTGATGTAAAATAGAGAAGAGGGGAAAGAAAACAAAAAAGCTACTGGTGGAAAGTAGATGTAGCCCATCTAAAACAATACATCTCTCCTGGGACTTCTGTGTGGCTTTTTCAAGATAGGACCTATAGAGATTTACCGCTATCAAGCAGACTGCAGCTGCTGTCTGCTGCCAGAACCAGTGCACTTTCTGCAGCTGGGACTCTTTTCACTGATTCATGTAGAAAAAGTGATCTGGAAGTAAAAGATAAAATGACAGGAAAGTTTTGTTCAGTGCTCTTATTTCGGAAGATGCATTAGGCTGTGTAAAAGTCAAAGGGGTGGGTTTTCCTGTTGCTTTTCTAATGGTGAATTTAACAGTGTGTAAATATGGGAGGTGCACGTACCTGCGGTCTTTTTTCCTGCAGAAGCATTGTGGAGCAGACAGATAAAACAATACAGCTAATTAATTTAGGAGTGTTATTTAAAGGTAGAGAGTTGAACAACACAAATAACTGTTAAATTCACTGCCAAATACAGTAGCTTTTGTGAGTGCTCTAGAAAAATAATCGTAAACATGTTTGTATAAAATCTCTCATGTTTGTATGTCTTGCTGTCTCACTATAAATAAAAAAAAATCCCGTTTTCCTTGGAAAATTTACTGTGATAATCACTTTTTGAGCCAGACTGTGTCCGGTTTGGAAGACAAGGTGCAGCTGTGTTGTGACAGGAGGAAAGGACAGTGTTCTCGAGCATTTCCTGGCCCAGAAGGAGTATGGCTCCCATCAAAAAGGCTGCTGCTCTGAGGGTAAAGCTTGGACCTCTTTTGGCTGGACACCTTGCTGCTTTGCAGCGGCTCTCAGCCAGGCAGAAGGAGCAGTGCTTGCAAGCTTTCTGGCAGAACTCTCCAGCAAAACACTGCTTGATGCACTGGAATCGAGGCTTTCCACAGCAAGATGTCCATTTTGCTTGCAAGTTCAGCAAAGAAGCAAGTGGGGAGGCAGCCTGGCTCAGAGGTGACTTCACACATGATGTGGCTTGCTGTCTGTCAGCTTGGTGTGCTGCCAGGCCACCCCTGCTCCAGGGGGTCCCCTGGCAGGACAGGGGGCAACTGTCCCCCTGAGAGATGATCCCAGAAAAGCTTCAGGCTGGGGGCTTTGCCATGCAAACCCCTGTGGAGCCAGGCTTCCCAGGACACTGGGCAGCTCAGGGAACAGGTTATCTGTTTGGAGACCCAAGGATCTACCTGTCTTAACTGAGAACAAGGGCACGTCTAAACTGATCTTGATTTATTTCCCCCAGGAAAAAAAAAAAAGGTTATCCCACTGATGCTAGGCATCAACAAGGACATTAGTAATGCCAATGGCGGTGGGACATTCATACCTCTGTTCTTTAAGCTCAGTCTAGTCCTATACATGCAATGCTTTCTATCAGTTACTTGATGACTCATCATTATGAATTACCCAGTGATTTGATTTGGAATGTATGCGGTGATTCCTCCAGTAAAGCAAGCCAAGAGAATTTATACTTGACAACAGGTTTCCGAATAACTAGAGATGGATTGTCATTAGCCATGTATTCGGATTGTGAAATGGGCAGATACATTTTTAGAAATTTTATTTTACTAGGCTTAGTACTGTCCTGGCAGTGCTGATGTAGCTTGTGGAAATTGGTTTACATGTCACTCATTTACATGTAAATGACTGAGTGAGAGATTTGTTGATAGTGATTCTTTCTTTTAATTACAACAATGTCAATTTGCTTAGTATATGAAATTTACTGAAAACAAAATAAGACGGTCAGACACTTGGGTCTTGTCCACATGTTCTGGTGCCAGGGCTGGGTACAGTGTGAAGAACATGACCAAATCAGCTGTTTTCCATCATGATGATATAAGGGGAGGTAAACTGGTTCCTGCTGGCTCTATCGTTTATGCTCTGCGAATCAGCTGATGTAATTTTCTCTGATGGATCTGTCTCCCCTTCTGTAGTGTCCTGGGGAGCAGCACTGCAGTTGCCTCTTCATGCTGCACTCGACAGATAGCTAAGTGAATAGAAGTGCACCGTCCAAAAAGGTCGTGGTGCTGGCTTCCAGTTAATATTCCTATGTGTCCTTTTGTAAAGTTCTAGAGGTAAAAAGCCATCAAGTCTGGAATCTGTTACCTGTTAAGTAGTTATTACCTCACAGACACAGCAATGTTGACATAGGTCTTGTGATACAATAGGTTTTGCCAAATGATGCCATCTGCCTGCTGGAAATCAGACTAAGATTATATATATCTCTCTTTATAGACCAGTGACTATATGTCAATCTTTTGTTCAGTGGCCTGGAACCTGATTTGTTAATGCATTCATCTGGTTTTATGTTCATGTGCATCCTTTGTGTTTTTTAGTGTAGTAGCACTGATGTAAATGTGCTTCATGAAGCAAGCACCTTGAGTAATTTGGGCTTGTGTAAATATTTTACTTTATCTATTCTAAGTTATTTCTCCCAGATAACTACATTTTCTTGCTCGTCCAATATAAAAACTTGGCAAGTGCCTCACACTCTGGTGCTTTCATGCCAATTTACTACAGCTTTAACTCTTCCACAGAAACATTTGTGTGCAGTAGCACCTTTTTTAAAATTGCATTGTGTAGTAAATACACTGTTCAGTGATTACTAGAATCTACTCAGTAAAAATATAAAGTAAAAAGCTCAACTGTAATAATGACATAAAAGAAAGAAGCTTTTCCTCTTTCCTAAAAGAAATACAGTAACAATTTCTGGAAGTCAAAGCCTCTGCTTAAGTTCAGTCCTCTTCAAGAGCTGCAAAAAAATTCACTAAATCCCTCCTTCTTCTTCCCTGATTTCTCGAAAGCATGCGGGAAACAGTTTTTAGATATATCATCAGATCATTTCTCTACAGCAAATTATTTTTATTATTTTAGAATCTGCAATTTTTTTTAGAATCTTTTTTTATCTACATTGCCAGCAAGGGTAAAGTTAACTGCAGATGCTGTAAGTAGCATTTATAATGCATGGCACTGCAAAAAGAGCAAAACTTTGAGCACCACCTTAGTTGGCTGGTTACATTTTCCATTCTTCCATATGTAAATATGAAGAAAATAGGAAAATATAGGGCATAAATGCTCAACATGTCTTTCAGGCAGCAACTTTAAATCTAATTGCATGACGAATGATATGCAAATATCATTACACAACACATCAGTCAGAAGAGTGTCAACCTGACTGCATAGCTTAGGGCAAGGAGATTACAACAACTGTCTTGTGCCTTGGCCAATCTCTTTTTATTTGGCCTCTGTCTTCAAAGAGGTATGAATTCTAGATTAGAAATCTGATGTATTACATGCTTTTGTGAGCAAGCCTGGTTAGTTTTAAATTACTTGTATTCTATGGCTTATTCATGTCCTGTATGTCCTCGGATGGTTGCCTACAAAGCCATTGCAAGGGAAAGAGCTGTGGACATTGCAGGCATTGCAGTGCCAGGCTGCACACACAGTGGTCGCCACACACACAGCATTTGGATTGTGAACTGGCTTGTGAATTACTTTTTTAAAGGCTGCATGATGCTTCATTTGGGAAAGAGTTCACCGCCTCTCTAGAGAGGACACTGATTAAGACAGAGAGAAAACCATTTCCTGGTGAAGTCTTAAGTTATATGAAACCTGGTGAAATAGTAAGTAAATGCAATGCCTTAGAGCTGTGCCTGCACAAAGAGCTTGTGTTGGCTCCTTGGGATCCAGTCAGATATAGATCATGGACATCATTCTCAAGTTATAAAAATCTGGGGAGCTTCTGGTCCGGATGACACTCTGCTTGCTAGCCTGTTGACTATGTCTTCTTTCTGCAGGTTAAAAAGCTGCATCTAAATACAAATTCCTCAGACCAATTGGATTTTTTAACACAACCTGAAAACAAGCATCCCAACTTGCTCTCCTATGCAGAAAACTATATGTTTCCCATGTTTCCCAAATAAACCCCAGCTGGATTACTGGGTTACTGGGACTTTGCTATCAGGAAGATTTTCATTGGTGTGCACTGAAAATCTGGAGCCTGTTCCGCTCAGTTGCGCTCATGCTCTGCTTTTTAGCAGTTTTTCTTTCTTCAGCCAGAGCTGGGAACACTGACATTCACCCAGCGTGCTTCCTCTGTGCTGAATTCCTCTACGTTGAATGACTAACAAGAGACCAAGGAACACTCTGAAGTTATCTTTTCATTGCTTCTGCTCAGATTTTCCATTCATTGCCAAGACACAGCATCCATTTCCAGCAGTAAATGTCATGCACACAATAGCTCTGCTGTCGGTGTGAAAACCTAGCTTAACCAGAGGAGGAGGCATAAAAGATCAGAGCACGTTCTCTGTGTGCAAAACAGTACAGTCCAAAATGTGTCTCATCCTGGCAATTCGAAATAGCTTGATTAGACAGGGTTGTATCCTAAGGCTTCATTGTCTGCCTGCATCAAATGTTCCTTTTTTTTTTCACTTGAACCATCTTTACATGCCCACGCACTAAAACTGATTATGGTCCTTACTTGGCCAAAAGAAGGCAGCGTTTGAAGGAAGGTTTGCAGACTACAGACCTGACTACACATGGCCTTCACCTGGGTGAACAGTGGTTGCGTGAATGTTAGGAGATACTGGGCCTGTTTTTCTTTATCCAGCCTGGAGCAAACAATATTCCAGAGGTTGTGTTTAAGCAAGCAGGAGATGAGAGGGACAGCAAGGGAAGATGGTATAGGACTAGAGAAAGCAAAGCCAGCCATGTCTCAGTGCAGGGCAGTATTAAAAAACAAGCACTAGGGAATGTCTTTGAGGTCAGTCTCTGAACCAGGAGCAAGACTCAAATCAAAATCTGAACATTCTGCCTTATAGTTTGACCTTCACTGCATAGGCTGTAAGTTGATTTAAAAGCAGTAAAATTCCTCAGTGCAGAAGTGTGTCAAGTGTATGAGAATATTTCTCCAGCTTTATATAGTAAGGGACATATAAAATCTAATTTGAAAAATAATACAGCGTGCAATGAATAAATGATATGCTCTGACATTTGGTGGTGTTTCTAAGATATAAATCTATTTCTAGTGCAGTGTAGGCTTAAATAGCCAAGTGGTGTTTATAGGAGATGGGCTGCTGCATTCCTTTTCCGTTTGCTAATATGCGCTAGTCTACTGAAGTAAGCCAGCCCTGTACTGAACAAACATGTGGGGCTCTGTGGGGACAATGTGAATAGACCATCATACCTTCACTGGAGATCTATGCATACATCATGTCTTACATTGTGAAAAAATAAAACAGAATTTAAGCTAATTGGCTATGCTTTAGTTTACATAGTTGAAACTTGAACTAAAAATAATCCATAGCTGGAAAATGGTTGTGACAGACGTTGTAAAATGCCCGCAAGATGGTTGTGAAGTGTAGTTTATTCTTGTAAAACACTTTAGGATCTTTGTTTTAAATGTGTTTAAACCATAAATGCTATTGTTTGTTTTACAGCTATTCAGTACTTTTAGTGTTGCATCATTACATTAAGAAATAGGGGCATGTTATTTTGACTGGATGATCATGGAAAGTTTTGTTCTGTACAGTCTTCCAGATGGAGCACAGAAACATGAGTTCTCTTGTACTGGTGAATCTACTAGAGAACTGTGTAGTGCCACCACCAAGTAGAAAAGGTAGGGAAAAAGTAATATTTTATGGCTGGACTGACATTCAGTCACTGGAAAAAAAAATAAAGCTAAGGCAATGGGGCAAATGTTAATGATTCTTCCTCTTCAAGATAATTTTGGCTTGTTACAAAGTGATTCTAAATCCAAAATACGTTGGGAGGTTGTGAGAAAGATTTGAATTTGAATACATATTCTGCTCTCAGATTTACAGCAGTTCTTTTTCTCTACAGTGACCTGAACAAATCCCCAAAAAACAATGTCTGAATTTTTCTAGATGCAGGTGGTGCAGCATTAGGAGGTATCAGGCTTTATTCAGAATCCTGCTTTCAGTTTCTAAAAATTCAAATCCCTTCTACTTCAGGAAGGTGCTGAGCCAAAATCCCTGATCTCTTCTTCTTGAATATTGCTGGGGTAGTAGCTAAGTGAAAAGCTTCACCCAGTTTTGCTGAAGCAGCTCCCTCGTACCCTTTTACTCACTTTAGCTGAGATTATTGCCAGATAGAAGCATACAGAGAGCATGATTTTCACTTATAGCATCTAGGTCTTGAGAAGAAAATGTTAACATGTGGTACTATCTTGCCACTTGGGAATACGTAATTGTGCTCGAACATTGTTTCACTGTGGAGGGGGACTCTGTAAGCAGAACTGCAAACCTCTGGAAGTGGCTTCCTAATGGAAACAACAAATCATGAACAAGGTAACTAAAGTAGCTGCTTGATTGATTATATTAATGCCCAGGAGGAAATATGCCCATTACATTTTTTCTGTGGCTTGCTATTGTATCTTTCTCACATTTAACAATGATCCGTATACAGGGAAGGGTAAGGACAATGCAAGTTGGGGGAGGAAAATCATTATCTTCAAGCAATGTACTTTTTCTTTCAGACGAACTGGGGTTGTTTTACCTCTTTCTTAGAAACCCCTATGTATAGCCAGTGAGCAGGGTTGGCTGCTTGGTTTGAATTTCCCTTTGCCTGTTTACTGTGAAGAAAAAGATCTCAGCTTGTAAGCAAACTGCAAAGCTTTGAGCAAGGATGTGATTTGAAGGACAGGAACAGCTGAGCCTTCTGGAGCCTCTACACTCTGCTGATTATTGTGGTCTCCAGGCCGATTTTGCTTACAGTTATATGTATGTGAATTATCTGCATATCCAATTTTATAAATTATTCCAAAGAGGAATCAGTATAATGCTACTCTCCAAACTTCCCTCTCCCCCTCTCCAAGATGAAGAAATTCTCTCCCAAACTACATGTTATCAGAGCTGTCTTCTCGCCCTCTCTCTCCTTTCCTTTTTTTCTTGCTTCTTTCCCTTTTCCTTTCCTTCTTTCCATCCTTCCCTTTGTCTTACTTTCCTTCTTTCTTTTACTTTCTTTCTTTCATCCTGTCTCTCTTCTTCTTTCCT
>JAAGAY010001781.1:0-12950 GCA_011801015.1 Ardeotis arabs
GCAAGGTCCTGCACATGGGTCGTGGCAATCCCAGGCACAAATCCAGGCTGGGCGGAGAATGGATGGAGAGCAGCCCTGAGGAGAAGGACTTGGGAGTGATGGTGGATGAGAAGCTCAACATGAGCCGGTAATGTGCCCTTGCAGCCCAAAAAGCCAACCACATCCTGGGCTGCATCAAGAGCAGCGTGGCCAGCAGGTCGAGGGAGGGGATTCTGCCCCTCTGCTCCGCTCTGGTGTGGAAAAACTCTTCAGCAGGGCCTGTTGTAAAAAAATGAGGGGTAATGGTTTTAAAACAGAGGAGATAGATTCAGACTGGACATCAGGAATAATTTTTTTACCCTGAGGGTGGTGGAGCACTGGTCCAGGTTGCCCAGAGAGGTGGTGGATGGCCTCGTCCCTGGGGGGGACGTGGTTTTGGGGGGATGGAATCCTGCCAGGATGGAATAGAGGATCGCAGGAAGGACCATAGTGCATCAGCGGGAGGTGCTTGGGCCACAGAGAGGATGTCCCACACTTTGTGTGGCCCATACAGATTTTCTGACATTTAGAAAAGCAGTTTTCTGTAAAACCAGGGGAAACAACATCATCGCAAAGGACTAGGTGAGTAGCATTCTGAGAGTGTTTAAAAGAAGCTATTTATAAACCATCCAGCTGCAAAGAACATTGTTTAAAGCTTTAACTGATGAAACTACCTCATCGAGGGCCAAAATATCTCACTGATAGCTGGCCAGCACTCAGCCACGTTGTCACAAGGGATGAAAATCACCTCTGGGCTGAGGATAAGCGTGAAAGATGGGAGTCCGAAGGATAACTTGTGAGAAAGCTGAAAATAGTGTCACGCACTGAAAGCATTTCCTTAACAACAACGGGTGTCACTGTCATGACAGTGGATAATTTTGCCTCCAGCGTCAACAAAACAGAGAGCGAAGCACAAATTCCACGACTGGGGGTGGACAACTGCTCGGTTTCCGGATGCCAGCCTGAGTTTGCAATCCTGGCAGCCGGGCAAGTCTTGTTTTGACGCGTCAGGCGCGGGAAGGGGTCTGAAGGAGCAAATACAAGCGTAACTTTTACAGTCGCTCTACAGACAACAACCGCATTTCGCTGCGGAGGATCGTACTGGGCGTTGCTTCAGCCCTTTCAGGCTGCGGCAGGTTATTACTCAAACACACAAATGTCAGAACTGCAGTTTTCCAAACAAAAACCCACCGAGATGATGTGAACATGGACAAGCCAAAGTCTCCGCTGAAACTGCCGTAAAGTGGGCACGGAGCCACTGCACGATGAGATCTCTGGTGCCAGGGGAAAGGACTAACGAGTATCTTTAGTACCTGGAGAGGTGATGGATATTTAAGAAGGTAGAGCTCTGAACACCAGCACACCGTGACCTGGGACCTGCAGAGCGCGAGACGGTGGGACTCAACTTACCAGTTTGCCACGATCCCTCTTCTTCAGCATTTGAAGACACTTAGGGCAAGATGCAGAAATCCTTTGGCCATGCAGTGAAGACAGAAATCCCACCAACTCATCAGTATCGCGGCACATTGTATCTAAACAGGCTTTGGACAAATCTTCTTTCCCAGCTTCATCCCATGCAGGTTTTTCCTGTCCTCAGTCATTTTCTCAATGTAGAGCCCAACTCTTACCTTCATTTTCCTTCTCCATTTTTTGGAAATTTGCATTATTCACTGTTTATATTGTGAAGAAACTATTAAAATGTGTTTAATACCAGAAGTCCGAGTACTCTTTTGATAAGACTCTTGCATTTTCAATTCATTGAGTTGACACGTTACTGAACACATTATTTTGGATGTGAGAGTTTTGTACTGAATGTCAGACCCAAGCACCCACTAAGCTCGCAGGGAACAACAAGGAGCTTTCTCAGCTTGGCTGGAAGAACTGCAGATTTTGAAGTAAGGTGAAGAGATGGCAAAGTTCTGTAGAAGGTGCCCTTAGAAACCAATGCATGAGAGACTGTGGTTTTCACAGCACCTGAATCTTTTGCTTTTGATTTAATGCATATCAAAGTTCAAATAAAATTCATTCTGAAGACGTTTTCTTATAAAAAAAAAATCTTTTGCAACACAGGTAAATAAAGAATCACAAAGTTTCACCAGGCTTCGCTCTGCAGCAGCAGGAATGGTCTTGTGTCTGCAACGTAAAGCCATGGAGAGGAACAATTCTCACTGAGTGTCCCCCAGATTTGATCTCCATTTGGGATGTAACAACACAAACCAGCTTGATTTTGCAGAACAGGAGTCCACACGGCCATAACGGGTCTCAAGCCGGCATGTTTCGTTATGCCTTTTCCCACAATGAGAAAATGTTTTCTGCGCAAATATCTTCTCTACTTTAACTGAGCAGGCTAGCAAGATTGCACAAGGTGTCTGCAATAACTCAGCAGCCTTCGACGTGCTGAACACACAGACGATTGTCTTTGCACAGATGGTTTTGAAAAATGTACAGCTCCAGCACACAGCACGTGCTAAATATGTCGGTCCTTTAAGGTCCTAACTGCTCATCTGCTCCTGTCACTTTAGGCATGGAAAAAACGGAATTGTAGACCTGTGTTTTTATAATTCTCACATAACTTCATTATAAAATCCTTTTTTTTTTTTTAGATATGGTCATATTTCCAGTTTTAGAGAATGTAAGTGCAAAAGCAACGTGAATTTTAGAACTTGGAAAGATGAAAGCATCTCCAAAAACTACGAGAAAGAGAATGTGCTGAAGCTGCGGCCGCTGTCTTGGGTAGGAATAATTAACTTTTCTGTTTGCAGTGTAAGTAACCAGATAATGCTACGTAATTGCTTATGATTTGCATTGCTTGAAATGGTATTGCTAATTTCCAGCGGCAATTAGCATGTCATTTAAATAATTATTCTGCAGCGTATCATTTGGACACTTCAATTGCATGCACATCTACTGTGAAATTCCTAGAGGTGTTCTCAACATTCGAAGTTATTTGTAGGCTATACCATACCTTGAATGTGAAAAAAAGGGTGAAAAATTGTCTTTCTTTGGGTCAGTTTTGCCTTCGTGCACTTGAAATGACAGAAAGTTTTTCTAAGCATTTTTTACAGCAGCGCTCAGGCTGCTGCCTGGCACATTTCTGCTGATAGCAGTGAGTGCCGGGGCTGACGGGATGACACAAAGACAAGGGAATTCGGCAGTCGGTCTGAGGGTACATCTTTACTACGGAGACGCGGTCGCTGCTGGAAGGGCTCAGCTGAACAAACATCCTTTCTTCTTTGCTTGTTTGACTCTTAGAAATCTCCTGGCATGCTATCTTGAATAAACCCTCGTTCAGCACGTGAAAAAACAGTGACAGCATGACAGTTTGGGGGCAATTATTATCGAATGCAATGCAATACCCTGCTTTGTACAACTTCCTTGCCTTTCAAGTGAGCTATTATTCTAGAAAATTTGGGTTTGCTCTGAGCCCGTACGCTCAGAAGGAAGCCCGAACACAATGTGTTGTCTTTAAGCAGCCAGCTGCTAATGCATGTCCTCACACCCTGCACGTACAAAACCGAGCAAAGACCGTAGGAAAGGAGCTGCTGATTCTAACCACAGACCTTTCCTGGAGGAAGTCATTGATGCTCACTAGTGGTGGGGAGCAGCGGTCCACCTTCCGGCATGAGCCACTGCCACTGTCAAACACTTGTCAGGAATGCAACGGACTGAGGGTATTTTTCTTCCCTCTGAACTCTGTTCATTTGCGGTACGGAGAAAATGCTTCAGTCCCTGCAGAGACTCGGCCAACAAAAGCCATCCTGAGAAGGGCAACATCAACTTTTGTTGGGAGCTGCTAACTTGTTAAATGTTGGGGTTTCTTTCCAGGTAATGGATGAGTTTCACCAACAAGTCTGTTTGGGAGTTGCCAGGTCAGAGAAGGAAGAAAGGTGGGAGTGGAAAATGAGCAATGAAATGGGTTGAGGCTAGTGTAGCCAGTTGAATGATTCATTTTTTCTTTAGTTCATAGATTTATTTAGTTTGTATGCATCAACTTTGAGTAACTAACGCTTTTTAAACCACTAAAAAATATAAGCTCACTCAATTCATTCAACTATGAAGAGCTTCAAAATTCTCTACTTTTCATTCTACAGCCACCCACACTACAGATGTCATCCTAAACCCATAAATAGCTCTTGGGCTTTTTGCTTTATTTCTACTATTGACATGACAAACCTTAATGTCATCGATCCTATTTTAAAGACGGCAAAAAATCCCACACCCATATGTCAATGTTTTAACATTGATTGGCTGGCAGTAAACCCAGAAGGACACCTGTGTACATTTTTAATGGTATAGTAGCTAGAAACAATCATTAGGAGGTCCGATAGCATTCGCCTTGATTCATTAGAAATAAGGAATTTGCCCCGATTCTAGCAATCAATACTCAGCCACCGATGAAGCGAGGGTACTGCCCTTCTTACCTACGGGTCAGGAGAGTTGAGATTACCATTCGTTCCAGGTGTGACCAGCATATCTCCAGATCCTCAGGCTGTCCTGCCCTTGGTTTCTGAAACAGTTTTAAAAATGTGACCATCTTCAGACTGGGGGAAGGAAGGAAGAAAAGGGATCCATAAGGAAGACAGAAATATAGGGCTACCCTGCACTTACAGACCAATTTGTGGAGATATCACCGAATTCAGACGGAGGCAGACTGAGGAGATGGCTTGCCTGGGCAGCTCCCTCATCCCTCTTCAGAATGAAGTCATCATTCATTCTTCACCTCTAATAGCAGCAGTGATCTTCTACTACGCCTCCCTCTCAGAGCAAACATTTTGCTGTGGAAAGGTAGGTAAATATCACCAAATGGCAGGCATTTTCAGTATTTTTTGCAAGAGAGAATCGTGGCCATACTCTGTCATCTCCCTTTAATGCAAACTCCATCACCTGCCTGTACGGTTGTTTTCATAATCCTTCTTTGTAACTATTTTAGCAAAAATATTTCCTCTGCATCAAATTGTTGAATATCAGACGTCATCTGAGAGGCAACCCATCACGCCCGACAGGAGCTGCTGCACCCTCTGACTGGGAGGGTGGACGTTACGGCAGCATTTACAGTGCCACAGCCTGACCTGTGGCCCTTGCACGGACACCAGGCAAGTCAACAAGACTTGAGACATCCATGTCCACTCCATTCTCCTAATTTGAGGAATTCTTTGGAAGGACAATGGCAGCACCTACAGAGTTTTTAACTAGGATTGTTCACCGTCCACCATGGATCATCCAGCTGGTTAGCAGCTTTCCTGGCAACGGCTGAAGATAAATTCTTGTTTTAATGCCCCTCCTTAGCAGTTATGAGGTCTCTAGCAGCGCAAGAGTTGAGAGAAGATGCATTCCTTGGGTGCTTTCTTGCATTAGCGTCTACAAATCCAAACCACAACTATAACTCAATGTCCATGCTTCCAGCAGAGTTAATACAGAAACTTTGGATGAGCTTCTGAAATCTTATTTGCAGCCTCAGACAGTCAAAGAGACAAGACTATCGAAATAAATAAAACAAAAATATTGATCTAAATACATTAGGTAAAAATACTTCTCTGAGATCAAGGGATGAGGTTTCTGAGGGCAGAAGTGCTTCCAGAGACCCGAAGTGGCCCAAAGAAATTTTCTCCCAAATACAGTATTTTTCTCCCTACGCGAAAAACAGTCAGTATAGATCATATCTCCCCAAATTTCTAGCACAAAGAATGAATTGCCTCTTCTGCTGTTGATAAAATCATCCAGAGGTCTCTTTTAAAGTAAATGCCAAACCAAGCTTGTTTTTCACTGATTTTATAATCTGCATATGAAAGACTTGATCTGGAATGGGACCACAGCCTGGCTCCTGATTACATTCCCCCAGGTCTAAAAGTGGAAAAATTATGCACGTGGGGCCTGATTCTGTACTAAGGAAGGTACAAGCAGGGCAACTGCAATGAATCCAGTGGAATTCTTCCAAATTGGCAGTGGGAGTACAAATTTAGCCTACATTTTTGTGGGGAAAACAATTGTGAACAAAAAAAAAATTGAAATTGAATCCATTTCCAATTATTGTTACTCATAAAACTCAGGAACCATATACTCTTCAATTAAAGTAATTTAGATTGCAAATTAGGATGAAGGAATCTCTGTCTTGACTCAGTGAGAACCGCATTTTTAGCTGACTGGAGAGTTTTCTCTCCAGATGTAACATCCTGAGCTCTCAACCCATCAGAAAGATGTCCCAGTTGTTAGCTGGTTTTGTTCCAAAATATTTAATATCTAATCAACCCAATAGAAACAAGCTTCTCATCTTCCTTTCCAATATTATGAAAACGAGCGGGCCAGCAGAACAGAGTATCCAGCAGGAGCATGCCAAGTAACAAATCAGATATCCCTTTCCTTCTAGAGTTACCGTCACCCTTGGCGGGGTGAGTTTAGAAGCTGGCAGCATCCCTTTTGGCAGGCTCCGTCCCCTCGTAATGCTGGAGATCCGTTCGCCGTGTCAGAGTCGCTTGGCTTGGTTGGCAGAGTCAATTAGACCGCTATTGTATCCCCTCTAAGCCGCCTCTTCCAGAGGTTGCGGAGCCCTGGTCCATTGGGTTTCCTTCGTAAGGAAGCTCTTCCCAGTCCCTGATCCTTCTTGCTCTTCCCTGAACACCTTCCTTCCCAGTTTGCCTTCCTGGAGAAGAGGCACCAGAAGCACACAGTGCTCAGTAGGTGACTGATAAGAGTGGCCAAACGGTGTTTTCTGCTTTGGTTGTTCCTAATTTACCGCTAACGCTTGGTTTGCTTTTCTGCCTGATACCTCCTTTAAAAGCAGAGGCTGGGCTCCTCCGTATTTCCAGAGGCAGGGAACGCAGAGGCTTCCAAAAGGTGGGGAGAGCAGGGGGCAGTGAGCGTGGCTCAGGTGAACCTTCTGACGTTTCTTCTCCGCTATGCAGGCGCCTCTCCAGCACAAAGCTGAAATACATCTACAGCAGAAAATGACACTATTTGAAATTGATGGAAACGGTCCCTTAGGTTTCAGCTAGCTATAGATCAGGTTTTAGGTTCATGTCAAGTGATTTTTAAACTTGTTATTTCTTGTGAGAAGATGTTAAAATTTGTCTAAAAAAATTAAGGAACTCCCATGTGCTCACTGCAGCTCAAAACAAAAAAAAAATTACAATTTTAGTATCTGAATATAAGCAAGAGTATGAATGCAAAGATCTCCAAATCCTTCATCTGGTTCTCATTCTGACTAAAATTGATTTAAACACATATACATAATATTGTGGTCTGAGCAATAGGACTTGTTTCCAAGCTGTCTTTAAAAAATATGTTCCTATCATTATCAAGGATAAAATCTTGTCCCCCTTGAAGCTGATGAAAAAAATTCTCACCGGCTTCACTGTATCGGGATTTTACTTCAGAGAGAACCATCCCGGTTTTAATTCAACGTTACCAATGATACGCTGTCACAAAAGCTGAAATGGGTGCCGTGTACTTCAAACAGAGCTCCCAGGGCGCTAAACCATCTTTTAAAGTAGTTTTATATAGGAACAGCTTTTCTGCAAGGACAATTTGGGCAGCAGAAAGCAACCGCCCCAGAGAAAATAGCCATACTGGCATTCACTAATTACACTAATCACCATTATTAGTAGTTATTAATTTTGGCTTTAATCCGGCCAGCATGGCGGTAACACTCAGCATATTTCAAGCCCCAAGGTGCCACAGGAGGCACAGCGGTCCTGCACCCGAAACGCCCTGCTCCGCAGAGAGCCGTCTCCTTGCCTCGGCAGCTGCGGCAGCACGCTGCACCGAGCAAGCCCAAACGGGCTCCGCCAGCCCTGCACCGCCACTGCAACCTGCATCCAGCCTCCAATTTCATTTTCACTATAACCATGACGTGCAGAAAACACCATGCTGGCCAAAGCAAATGACTTCTCTGAGTTTTTCTCTCTTTTTAGCTTGGTTCTTTTTGAAAAAAAAAACAACAAATCCATGCAATTCCTGGATTCTTTTCTCAATTATATTTTCAGCGAAGGGTTTGAAGAAGTGCAGTTTCCTCAGTAGAAGGTAAATTTTATAAAAGTACATTTGTTGCTAAAGCTGCAGCCAATCTGGAAGACTGCACCAATTTAAATACTGTTTCCTATCAGATTAATTAAATCCCTGCAAAGCCCTAGGGCAGATCAGCCCTAACACAGAAACACAGTTCTGGCTTCAGGGAGCCGTTACGTGAGAAAGCTGCGGGCTCCTTTGGCCGCGCGTCGCCGTACCGCACAGCCCGAGGGACCCAAGGGGCACAGGGCTCGGGAGCCCGAGCTATTGATCTCGACGCTCTCGTTACCTAGAATAAATGTAAGTCTGCACAAGTGATACCGGACTCACCTCCGCCTGAACTGCCGCGTTAGCCTACATCTTCCATCAGCTTAAATAACATTTCTGAGATGGGTTTGCTTTGGATGGCGAGTGATGCTCCTTGATGCTGGTAAACCTTGGCTGTTTGAGAAGGATCTTGCACTCACGATTTTAAATGGTTCCTCATCTTTTCTTAACCAAAGCTCGTAACGCAGTTCCCTGTTTGGGACATGCTGAAAACACAGGATTATGGAAAATAAGTAGATGGGAATAATCAGAAATTATTCCCGTCAGAAATGATGTAGTCATCCCCACATGCCTCACCCTTTAATTGCCGATAAACTCCTGGCAAAATTTGGCATCAGACTGGTGCCAACGAGGGTGTGCCTGTGCTTGAGGCTTCAGGTCAGCCTAGGTGAGGAAGAGAAGCTTAAAGCTTAACCTAAAAGAAAAGAGAAAGCAGAGACCTCACCAGCAGAGGTACTCACCTCCAGTCAGTATTTAGAAGCTATGACACAAGAAAGTGTATTTTTGGGGGGCATCCCTTTCTGTACTAACACAATAGACTTTTACAGTAGTTCCAGGACAGAAAAGGTAAAAAATGCACTTTAAATTATTCAGAAATACATTCTATGAAATAAAATGTTAACATGAAGAAAGGAGAAGCTGACGCTGCAGCATCCTACAATGCAATGATAGGGCACAAAAATAATGCATGGCTTTTGCCACCCCTCAAAAATGACTGGAAATGGGGTCAGAGGAGGAAATTTGTGTAAATGAATTTGAGTGGAAGGATGAAAAGCAAGAGAGTTCTCTTTTTCTAAATATTTACCAAATGAGCACTAAGTTTAGTTACTTAATGAACTCTAGAAAGTCATGCAATGAGCAGACTTTCATAAAAGTAAAAAACTCCTGGTATTAAAATAGAATTGAAAAGCTTCTGATATCAACCGTAATAGCATATTAAATGACAAGGACCTATCCGAAGAGCTGTCTGACTTCATCAGTCCTAAACAAGCTACTCAAATGTTGAAATGTATAGAAAACGTAAGCATAAGAAAGATTTTTAACTTTTCTGCTGTGGACAGGCTGGCATCCGATCCATTCCCGTCCTGCGCATCCATCAGAGAGAACTTTCTTCCTACCTGTAAATAAAAAGCAAGCTGTCAAATTTCAATACAGATACCAACTGTAGAGCAACACAGAAATTCTGCAGAATTAAACCAGCTAAACAAGACATCATTGCTGCAGGGATGTCTGCCAGCACGTCCCTTGTGAAAAACGGGAGGATTCTCCCCGCGGTTTTGGGCTTGGCTTGTAGGCGAGTTCGTCTTACGCTGTTACAGCCCTTCTTAGATCAAGTCTTACACCAGCACAAAACCGGCATGCTGCGCCGGGTAAATCAGGCCCAATATTTAAAATGCTAAAAATCAATTCTTACCAGCCGCAGGATGATCATTTTAAGTGGAAAAATGTGTATTTCGTAAGGGTTGTTTGCCACTTTTGCTCAGAATTCAAAACATAACTTCTGAATTGCATCCAAAGTCTCCAATGGCGGTTCAGCCAAAAGTCAGCCCTCAGCCCCGGCTTGGTTGTATTTCGGGGTTCTTTTTACAATAACTAATAACTCCCACTGCAAATCAGCACCTACAAGCTGACAATCCAAAGAACAAATGCTCATTGTAATTAAAGTGAGTATGGGCAGAACATGTCTGCATCTTCAGAAATACAGCACCTCTGCCAAAAATCTGAAGAAATTTCTCTTCTCTTCACTCCTAGCCTAGGAAATCTTTAAATTCAACACGAAGATGTTTTCCAGTACTCACGGTCCCACTCCTCCGCTTGTGCGGAGTCATGGATTCAGGCACCAGAGAGATCGCAGACACACAGCCACTTGCCAAGCGACCGAGGAGCCAGGGCAGCACCTTGCCCGGTGACTCTGCGCACCTGCGGAGAGCTACAGCCCAACACCGTCCTACATAAAGGAGGGTCTCAGGGGACAGCAGAAGGCAGCTTCCTCTTCAGGCTGTCACCACGGGCTTTCAAGCCTTGCTCTGGACTGCAATATATACAGGATGCGATGCTGGACTAAGACAAAAGGGCTAAAACCATTCATGGCTTTGCTCCGTAGCAGGGTAAGAGAACATAAATCACTGTCGCTGCGGTCCCAGCCTCATTTCCTCTCCTGACCACAGCTACCAGTGTTTTTCCTCGCAGTGGCTGCGGAGCTCATGCACCCAGGCAGCAACCTGCTCCGCTGAGTTATTCCAGCAGAAAAAGGAATTTAAAAAAGTAAAGAGCGCTCAGCCGATTACCTCCACGAACTGACTCGCTGTGTTGTCACAGGAGTTCCCATGCTAGTGAAAGGGTAAGAGCCCGCAAGCAGGCTAGAGAAAGAGGGAAATAGGAGTTGCACCCTTTTACAGAAAAAATCAGCATCTCACCAGGCGTGGGGATGGGGACATCCGCCGCTGCTGCAATTCTCCACGCGGCTTTCACGTTCTACCAAATCGTGTTCTCCAGGGACCTCACGGCGCAAGATAACCTCGCTTGTGCAGGATCTAGTTATACAGCAAAGACGTTTCGGTGACTACGTGCTGCTGCTTCTTATTCCTAGTTTAAAAAACAACAAAAAAAAAGGTAAGTTTTATCCCAATTTTGCATTTAGCATTTTTATTTTTTAATTTTTTTTTAAGTTATGCTCAACTTTGCCATCTATTCTGTGTAGTTTTCACGCCAGAATTACAGGAAGCTTTCCCAGTGCTGACTTTCAAATCCTTATTAGGTGGAGTTTCAGTTGACCTCAAGGCAGATACGCATCCGATAAGAAAACTCAGAACACCAAAGACAGAGGCAAAGCGGTCTGAACCAGAAACACCGCTGAGGTATCTGGACCTTATTAAAGCATTGGATACAGCGCCTCCAAAAATTGTACTTGAGAAATTAATTCAGATTGGCTTGGATCTAAGGGCTTTCACGTGTTTTGAAAATTAATCGGAAGTCACAGGGTTATGAAAGTGGCAATAAGATTAAGTGGAAGGGTGGTGCCTGGGATAATTTGACATACATCTTTTAACAATGAACTAATTAAACGGAAAGGTGACACTAAACAGCCAAACAGTACCAAGCAAAAAAGAAAAAGAAAAAAAAAAGGCAAACCAAACCAAACCACCAGAAACATACATTTAAGAATAAGAATTAAGAAGGAGTAGATGAGATTTAGTGCAAAAAATGGAAGTTACGAGAGTGAGATGAAAACAGTCCAAATTCATCAGGGATGACACACAGCACTGGGAAACCAGCAGCACTGAAAAAGTCCCCCAGGTGACCGGGGCAGATTAGCTCTGAGGTTGCAAACCAGCGTGGGCTTTGAAAAAAGGGCGATTTTTGACTCCGGACGCTGAAGTGGGTCTGCACTATGGAGAGCGACAGCAAAAAGTCATCTTCCTTCTTCTTAACAGATTTTTAACAGCCTTTAAATAATCTCCTAGGATAAATCACAAAAAGGATCTGGCTCCCTGCGCAGAGAATGTTCCTACTTTTCTCTGCCGGACTTTATCCCATTATTTCGGTTTATGCTAAGCTGAAAACCTTTAAGGAAGTTCCCTCTTTTCCTAGTTTTATTGTTCAAGGACTCATGGACCTTCAGACCTGCCACCACAATTTAGTAAGATGTGCTTTTTCATCGTTCCAAAAAGCCATTCTTTCTAAACAATGAAGTTTCCCATTTTGTCTGGCTCTTCAGGAATGCTCAGGGCTGAAGGACAAGGTATGTCCTGGCGCAGTGAGATAAAAGAAGGGTCCATGAGCGAGGAAGAGAGGGAGCTTTACAGCGAAGCACTGCCTTTCCCAAAACGCAGCTTTAGCGATGTGCCTGAAACACCGCCCTTGCCTAGAGCCAGCCCCATCCGTAAGCGCATTTCCAGAACTACAAAGAGAAATTGTGATTTTACAGCCTGTGCTAGACCCGAAGAATATGGAGTTACTCCAGGTCTCCCTAATGTGACCGCGCAGAATTTGATGTAGTGAAACCTGTTGGATTGCTCAACATCGGAGGCTACGAATGTTTTATCGTTTGGATTGGGTTTAATTAAACTGTGCAAAAGCTCTGCATCTTATAACACAACATCAGAATGCAAATAAAAACATCTGTATCTCCTTTTGCCTCTGGTTTCCTGACTAAAACAGCTTTTCTTTCCATTCTGCGTAATGAAAGGAAATCACCGTGCGCAAGAGGTTCTTCCCAAAGGGCAGCAAAATGTATGTTGGTCTGCGAGCTGCAATGTGCTGAGCAGGTGTTTTAACCTGAGCAGATGTGTTAACCTGAGCAGATGTTTCGAGCAGATGTTAACCCGAGTAGGTGTTTTAACCTGAGATGTTAACCTGACCAGATGTGTTAACCTGAGCAGATGTCAATGGGAGAAGATGTTTTAACCTGAGCTGATGTTTTAACTTGACGTGTTAACCTGAGCAGATGTGTTAACCTGAACAGATGTTAACCAGAGCAGATGTGTTAACCTGAGCAGGTGTTTCAACCAGAGATGTTAACCTAGGCAGATGCTTTGAGCAGATGTGTTAACCTGAGCAGATGTGAACCTGGGCAGATGTTTCGAGCAGATGTGTTAACCTGA
>JAAGAY010001784.1:1136-12753 GCA_011801015.1 Ardeotis arabs
GCTTCGGGAACCCCCCCTGTGCACTGCGCTGGTCCGTGCCACTGTGGATGGTGCCGGCACTGAAGCTGTTGCCTCGGCGACTCTTGTTTATTTTCAAAAAAAAAAAAAAAACTCCTTAATCTGTCCCTTCCAGGAGAAGGTGACATGTGACCAAGGACTGAGAAAGACCAAGGATTGAGAAAGACCTCCTGGTCGTTAGCACGAACAACTGAGCCACAGCCAGGACGGGGATCATTTCCTGGCCAACTTTCAGCAAACCCTCGGCAGAACTGAGAAGGGGCGACCGAGACACGCAGGGGCACACGGCCAGCTATGCCCCTCTCGCATTTGGGGCTTCGTGTCTGCGGGAGGACTCTTTGCCAGTGATGGCGGCCGTTGAACCAAGGGCCCAAGGGCACTGCACCCAGCACCGGCCCTGCGCGTTGTTGTGTCCCGGAGCATTAATCCAAGACGTTCCAAAGGAACACGAACGAAGCCCGTTCAAATGCGGTGCCCTCACTGAAGCAATGCTATTAACAAGACGCAGAGAAAAATTACTGCTACCGTGAGAACGACGACTTTGTAGTGAGCGCCAAAAAGGGTTTGTGCGGCGAGGCAGACTTGGAGGTCCTTCTTGCCCAAGGCTCGATGGCCCCGTGAGAAGGTGCTGCAGATGGGTAGCCCTGAAAACTGGGCTGCTGGGAGGCCCTGAGGGGATGAGATGGTGAGAGGCCCTGAGGAGACAGGGTAGCTGGATGCCCCAGGGCACTGGGACATTGCACTGTGTCACATGGCCCTTTGTGACCCACCGTGATATAGGGTAGTGAGGAGGGTGCACGGCAAGCTCTCTTCCCTGGACTTCAGGAGAGAAGACTTTGGCTTCTTCAGGGATCTGATGGGTAAAGTGCCATGGGATACAGCCCTGAAGATAAGAGGGGCCTAGGAAAGTTGCTTGATATTTAAGGAGTACCTCCTCCAAGCTCAGGAGCAACGCATCCCAATGAAGAGCACGTTGGGCAAAAATGCCAGGAGGCCTGTGTGGATGAACAAGGAGCTCCTAGACCAACTGAAGATCAAGAAGGAAGCCTACAAGGGGTGGCAGCAAGGACAGGTAGCTTGTGTGGATTACAGAAAGGATGCCCGAGTGGCCAGGGATCAGGTAAGGCAGGCTAAAGCCCTGACAGAATTGAATCTCACCAGAGACGTCAAGGGCAACAAGAAAAGCTTCTATAGGTACGTTGGGGATAAAAGGGAGTCCAGGGAGAATGTAGGTTCTCTCCAAAAGGAAACGGGTGACCTGGTTACCCGGGACATGGAGAAGACTGAGGTGCTCAATGACTTTTATGCCTCAGTTTTTTCACCGATAAGGGCTCTTGTCGCGTCACTTAAGTTGTGAAAGGCAAAAGCAGGGACTGGGAGAATGAAGAACCACCCACTGTAGCAGAAGAGCACGTCTGGGAACATCTAAGGAACCTGAAGGTGGACAAGTCCATGGGTCCTTGTGACATGCATCCATGGGTCCTGAGGGAACTGGCAGATGAAGTTGCCAAGCCACTGGCCATCGTATTTGAGAAGTGGTGGCAGTCTGGTGAGGTTCCCAATGGCTGGAAAAGAGCATCATAACCTCCATTTTTAAAAACGAGAACAAGGAGGACCTGGACAACTCCAGGCTGGTCAGCCTCACCTCTGTGCCTGGCAAGGTCATGGAACAGATTCTCCTGGAAACCATGCTAAGGCATAGGGAAAGGAAGGAGGCGGTTGGTGACAGCCAACACAGTTTCACCAAGGGCAATCATGCCTGACTAATTTTGTGGCCTTCGATGATGGGGTTACAGCACCAGTGGACAAGGGACAAATAATGGACAACATGGCCCTGTTCAACATCTTTATCAGCGGCATGGACAGTGGGATTGAGTGCACCCTCAGCAAGTTCACCAAGGACACCAAGCTGTGTGGTGCCATCGACACACTGGAGGGGAGGGATGCCATCCAGAGGGACCTGGACAGGCTGGAGAAGTGGGCCCATGCAAACTTCATGAAGTTCAACCAGGCCAAGTGCAAGGTCCTGCACATGGGTCGTGGCAATCCCAGGCACAAATCCAGGCTGGGCAGAGAATGGATGGAGAACAGCCCTGAGGAGAAGGACTTGGGAGTGATGGTGGACGAGAAGCTCAACGTGAGCCGGCAATGCACCCTTGCAACCCAGAAAGCCAACCGCATCCTGGGCTGCATCAAGAGGCGCGTGGCCAGCATGTCAAGGGAGGGGATTCTATTCCAAGGTCTGTCTGGAGACCGAGGCATCAATAAACATGCCCTCAGAGAGCTCAGGCCAGAACTAGGTGTTCAGGGCTGAGCTGAAGTGAGCACAGGGCCCATGGCTGGAGGATCTGTAGATGTGGGTCCTAAGCGAGGCTGTTCAGGGTCATCAAGGAGCAAACCAGTGCCTCAGGTGTTCACCTCTGGTTGGGACTGTTCCTCAAGATGGGGGTTGAGGGGAGTTGCATGGTGATGGTGCCCATCCCCACACATAGCTGTGGAGGAGTACTCATGATCTGTTTCCCTGCACCTCTCTTCTAAAAGTGGAGTTTGTGGATGTTTCCTGGGAGTGATCCACCTGTTCAGGGAAGGAGGAAGGACTATATGCCATGTTTGTAGAGATGCTCCAGCAGAGCCCAGAGTAGCTCCAACACTTGGTTTCTTTGTGTCCGTGAAATCCCAGGTGCATCTGGGTCACCAAGCTTTGGAAAACACCACTGGGTGGCCAAGGCTGACTTGCTCATTTGCTCTCCTAGGTGCTTGGCTTTCAAGGGCACTTTCCTAGAGAATGCACAGAGGGGTTGCATCCCCTGGAGATGCTCTTCTGCCTTCACAGCAGACACACAGGGGATGGTTTGGCATTGACGTCTAGAGAGCGTGATTCTTCTCCAGCTTGCCAAATGTGTCTGTCCTTCGTGGGGCCAGGGTACTTACCATGCTGCACAGAGCTCTGTGCCCTTCCAAGCAAAAACTCTGCAGGTCCCACTGAGGCGGGGCAGATGGAAAGCATGCCTGTTGGGACACATCTGCAAGTGTCTCTCCATGCTGGGAGGGCTGGGGATGGGATTTTACAGGAAAGTCTGGTGTCTTGCCTGAGCATGTCAACCCAACAGCTGGAGCTTGGAGATTAAAAAAAAAAAACAAAAAACAAAAAAACCCCATGGGAGGCAACAATATCAGCAAGCGCCCAAGGATCCCCCAGCCCTGTGCAGTCTGCGCGTCAGGAGCCTCCTCTTCTCCTCTTGCCCACTCCCCACTGGCCAGCAGTGCCAGGCACCACTTGAGAGCAGAGAGGGGAGCGTGAAGAACTGCAAACCCACACCTGTGTCTTCTGGCTGCGGCATCTGGGAAGAGCTGTGATGGTTGAAGTTCTCTCTAGGAGAGATGGGGGCAGGACCAGCCCTTTCCCTGAGGCAGTCAACCCATGGGAGGTGAGCAGAGAGGGCCCCTTCTTCCTCAGCTCCGGCGGACAGGGCAGAAGTGGAAACATAGAGTAAGCCTTCAGGGCCAAGTTTGCACCTTGTTTCTCCGGGGCAGGGGTGGGAGGTGGGGATGGGTTGGAGGCCACGAGTGGGAATTTGGCAGCTCGCCCTCTTTGGAAAGGGTCCAGCTGCCTTGGGAGAAATTCCTCACATAGCTTTGCTGTGAAGAAAGTGCTGACCTGTTCGGGGCCGTTTGATGAGCAAGTGAAGAGGAGCCAAAGGCAGCTCGGTAAGTGCTGGGAGAAAATGGCCTTTTTTTCGTTGCTGGGGTTAGGCAGCGGGTCAGGCTGTTTTGGGGAAAATGGTGCCTGGTAGCAGTTACTTTGTACGCTGTAAGCAAGCCCACCAGGATGCCCTGATGTTTGCTGCCTCCACACACTGCCGGGGAGATGCTCCGACTACGGCTGAGGAGCTGATGGTGCCACACCATGTGGTAGGTGAGCATCGGAGGGTGAGCTGGCAGCAATGTCCAGGTCTCTTGGCCAGACACTGGTGCCCAGGACCAGCCTGTGGTCCTCTCTGAAACCCTGCCAGTCCCAGGGGTGAGACCCAGGAAACATATGGAGAGCTGGAGTCTCCGGGTGAGGATGAGACGGTGGGTCAGAAAGGGAGCATTCAGCTATGGTAGGACTTGGGGACACCTCCTGGGATGCAAGGGACCTGCACAGGACAGAGGTGCTGTTCCTTCATTGTAACAGAAGCAGACTGCTGGCTCTGTTAACCACAGTGCCAGAGAATGTTTAAACCATGAGTGGGCGGCTGGGGGAGACAATGTGGTCTGGCCTTATGGGATTGACGTGGAGAACGCAGCTACCGAAAATGGCAGCAGGAAAATAAACTGCAATAAATAGAGAAGGTAAAGCAGATCCCCTGTAGTGCTGGGAGAGCAGCCAGCACATGTCCGGGCAACAGAGCAAGGGCCAACCTACAAGTGCTCCTGCACCAACGCCAGACACCTAAAGCCAGATACTTAGGGATTTTAGAGGTGGCTGTAATAGGGGGGCACTTCAGCTACCCACTTGTGGACTGGATCAGAGTGTCAGGGGGCAAGACACGAGGATGAAACCTTTGAATATGGTACACGGTGCCGTCAGAAGCAGTCTGGGAACCACCAAAAGATGATGCTTTATTGCATCTGCTCTTGCACAGCCCATGGGGCTTAGCTCGGGAGGGTCTAAGGCCAGCTGCATGGTTTTAATTTTATGTTAAGGAAGAGGAGGCTGAATAAATCCGGCACATGGTTCTTTGATTTCAAGACAAGAGATCGTGTAAAGATGAGGAAATGTGTCAAAAAAAAAAAAAGGAAAAAACCAGGCCAATCTCAAACCTCTCAGCAGTGTGGTCCAGAAAGTTAGAGGCCTCCAAGCCGCCTGGAGGCTGCAGAAAAAAAAAAAGCCGTATTAAAAGCCTCAGTAAAACAGGGAGAAAAGAGCAAATAGGGCAATCCCATAACACCCCTGCACTGCTGATGGGAAAGGATGGGGAGCACAGCAAACAGGTTGATTCTGAAGAGCAGAAGCTCTGCCAAAAGAATAGGAAAGTTGAAAAAACGCAGCAAGTCGGCTACAAATGGGGAAGCAAGAGGGCTAGGAGCAGGCTAGACAGCAGACTGTCCTGCCAAGTGTGCTCAAATCGGTGGTCAACAGCTCAGCAAATTTACTGCAGGCACTGGGAGGTGAGCAGGGTGCACAGGGATGGGATGGCCACAGGTGGAAGGTCTCTGCCCTGGGGGCATTCCCACTCCCGCCAATCCCAGCTTGTGTTTTTTTTTTTTTCCCTGGACAGGTGGGAAGGGCTCATAAATGGCAATAGAAATCCTGGCGGGGTTATCCTGGAGAAGCAAGCTAAATGTCTGTCAGTCCCGGACAGCTCAGAGGTCACCAGCGCCGGCTGGTCCAGAAAGGGACGGAGCACATTGACAGTCAGTAGGCGTGTGGCCAGGTCTGAGTGCTAACCTACGCAAGGTGGGTACGAGTATCCTGAATCGTGGGGGTCCTCACAGGAGCAATTCTTCCCAGGGGCCAGACCCGCCTCCCAGGCTGCCGGAAGCCTGGCAGCTCAGTGCATCCTGGCACAGGGAACCAGGCAGAAGCTCAGGGCCGCTGATCAGCTTGGGGCAGTCCCGTCCTGCAGAGCCAGCCAGCGTGAGATCCTCTGTGAGGAGATGTGAATTTCCTCTTCCCAGGGAAGAAACAGTTCATATTTTGAGTCTTGCTGGAGCAAAGAACTTTGACTTTGATTTCTTTTTTCTTTTTTTTTTTTTTTTTTCCCCCAGCTGAGTCAGAGTTGACCATTCCTCTCCAGGGGAGATGCTGAGTGCAGTCTGGGAGAGAGGAGGTGACAACCTCAGTGCTGCTGGGATAATCCCCAAGGAAGCAGCGCGGCCACATGCCAGGGCCTCCATTTCTGGGGCTGTTTGCTCTCAGCATTACCTCCACACAGGGAAAACGCAGGCACGCTTCACCACCACGCATCCCCAGGTGCTGGTCCCTCCTCCAGCCACCGTCCTGCGCTGCGACCCATGTTCTCCCCACTGCATCCTGCTCCCCATGCCTGAGCCAGAGACAGCCGTGACTCACAGCCCGTCAGCGTTGTGCCTGGCAAGCCCACAGTGATGCTTACAGGGCTCTCCTCCAAATGGCAGCCTGAGCTCAGTCCTGTTCCCGTCCCAGACGCAGCTCTCTCCTGGAGACCTTGTTTTGCCTGACCTGATTCCAAGGCTTTCCCTCGAGCAAGCACCTGTCTGTCAATGCAGGAAGGAGGAGGAACATGCTCTTTTTCTCGTGTTAAGAGGGATGGGGGCTTTAGGGCAGGCTGCGCAGTGGGAAGGGGCAGAGGGGGAGACCTAGCATCCTTCCCTGGGTGGGTGATGGGGGCACAGGCTGGCACACGTCTCCAGCGACAAGGGATGCTGCTGAGGATGCTGCGAGCCTCACCGCTCTCCGTAGGCTGGTCCCCTCATCCTCTCGTAGTGTTTGTAGTCATTGAACCAGGGATATTGGTGGGGACGTGCCTGTCTAGGGTCTTTAGGACCTGTTCACGACCATGAATTTCTCTCCTCCCTTTCTAGCCAGTCCTGTCCACCTCCCTGTCCTACCCCAACAGCAAGTGCTGTGGCTGGGAGCAGAAATACCTGCTGGGATCTGCTCTCAGCCTCTCCTCGCTGAGCCTCAGCAAGTGCCCCCGGTGCTGCTATCGCAGGCTGCGGTGAGTACCAGCTTTGCAGCCACCTTGCCCACCAGCTCTGTCAGCCTCCGTCATTCCCTCCTGCCACCCACTCCTCTCCTCCCAGAGCCCTCGCCAGGTGGTCTCATCCCTCAGGCAGCTACTCCATCCCTTCCATCGCCGCAGATGCTCATCACCCCAGCTCTGCTGAGTCCCTCTGAAGCTATGAGGGACCAGACCTGCACCTCATACCTGGGGTGTGGATACCCCAAGGTTTCACACGGCTGCAAAGCTCTACCCTTCTTATCTTCCACCGGCGGTGTATAAGCACGACTGTGCAGCGGGAAGGGAAACAAGTGCCATTTCCCACAGCCAGCCAAGAGGCAGAGACCCAAAGGCGAGACGCTGGAATGAGGCATGCGAGAAGCATCCGTCTCATCCTCTTTCCCATGAAATGCCTCTCTCGGTCCTTCATCTGATGTGTGCTGAAGTATTGATTTTCCCCTGGAGTGGATGAGTCACGGAGAACTTGGGAGGGAGCAGGAGCTGCCAGGACACCCCAGGTGCCTGTGTTCAGCAGGGAGGCTGCATGGGAGGGAGCGGGCGCTGCCCAGGGCTGCGGGCAGGGAGCAGGAGGGATGCACGTGGTCTGGGGGGTCTGAGGCTGGCTCTCTCCCTGCCAAGGCTGCACTGGGCAGCCCTGAGATAGGAAGGGATCCCTGCTCTGGTCCCCCTTCTCCTTCCCCAGGGAAGAGGCTACTGCGCGCAGCGGGGTGAGCTCTCAGCTGTGCCTCTGTGTATCTGCTGGCTCCAAAACAAATGCTCTTGCTTACCCTTCTCTCTCATGCATTGCTCAGCTCTTTTATTGCCCGTATCCAGCTTGGGAAAGGGCCAGGCCACCTCCATCACGTCGCGACTCCGCCGGGCGAGAGCTCTCTACGGCATGTGGCAGCAGCTCTGGGACGTGGTCAGGGCTGGGGTCCACTGTCCGTCCAGCGCTATGTGTGGGTCTCTGCAGCAGCAGGGGGGGGGTCTGTGCCACACGATGTGGGGGGTGCTGCAGACATGAGTCTGTCCTCTCCATGCTGAGGCAGGAGGTGATGGTGCGGTGGTCCTCTGGCCCCGGCTCACCTCCCTGCTGAGCCACAGCAATCTGCGTTGTCCTGCCCTCCTTGTATCCATGGGAGGGAGGCGGGTGAGCTCCAGATCCTGGAGCATTTCTGCTGCTGGCCAGGCCTCTGGCCGCCCCCATAAAGACTCCTTCCACCCTCTGCAGCCGCTCGCTAACGTGTCCACCAGATCTGGCTGCTGGGGCCAGGCAGATGCTGCGCTTACAGCCTCCCAGCACCCCAACCTGGCTTAGCTTATCCCCCACCTACATGGGCGGGTAACGTGCTCCCCATTCAGCCAAGCTCTTGTTCTTTCCAGCTTTCCTTTTTGGGGGAATATCTGGATTTCCAATTATTCCCACTCCCTGCTTAAGCTCCTTGGGTCCTTCCCAAACGCCCACCTTTGGAACTCTGCATACTTCATCTCCAGAAATGCCTTTCTCAGACCAAGATGCTGTCGCATCATCCTTTGCCGGATCCTCGATGAAGGTGTCAGCTGAAGGGAGGGCACAGTGCTGCCCTTTGCGGCACACTCCTCCTGGACCAGCTCCTCCTCCTGTCTGGGCGGGTTGGGGCCATCAGGGGACACGGGCTTCTGAGCCAAAACAACGGATGGGGCAGAGAGATGGAAAACTGGCTGGTGCCAGTGGTCCTAAGTGCTCACACCTAGGAGAAAGAGGCTTTAACACAGACAAACGGCACATCAGAGTGACAGGACTGGCCACAGCCACCACTTGGGGATTGGTGCAGATGGGACAGCCCTGCCTGTCAGTGGTTTTCTGCTCCCTCCACTTGCTGGAGCCTGGGTTTTTCTGCATGGATCCTTCCAAATATTTTCTTTTGCCTTCTTATCCCTTATTGCCCCCTTGGCCCCAGTCCTACGGCTGCCGCTGCTCCCTAGCCTCGTCACTAAGCCCCCCTAGCCGTGGAAAAGCATGGTAGCAGCAGGACTAAGCCCCCTGCCTGCATCCCAGCTGCAAGTCACAGGAGCGTCTCGAAGCAACCGTGCATAATGAATCGTTTTGCGGTGGCGGGGAGGGTTCACAGTGTCTGCTGGCACCCCCGTCGCTCTCACGGCACGTGGGTCACGGCTCCTTGGGCCTCCTGGCAGCCTGGGGACACGCTGCCTTTTCACAGCACAGGGGCAGCCACCACGCCAGAGTCGCTTCAGGAAGGGGATGTGGATGCAGGCCATGAGTGCCAGCCCCAGAGTCACTGCCAGGGACGCGCCTGGGCCACGGCGGCCAGCATTTCCAACCCCTCCCGTCTGCCCGAAGGGAGAGAAAAACAGGCCAGTCGTCCCGCAGGGTTGCCAGGGTGACATTTTTTTTTTGGCCGCCGCACTGTGCCAGCCGCTGGCAGGAACTGTGTGCTGGGAGCTGGGGCAGCCCCTCTGTCCTCACACCGGGGTGCCCCTGCCCGGAGCCACCCAGCAGCACGGGACCACCAGCTGTGGGATACAGCCGGGAGGGAGTGAGTGGGAACCAGGCACAGGGGGACTCTGGGGAATTTGTGCAGAGATGAAAAATTTCAAAGCTTTGCTGGAGCTTGAAGCTTGTAGGACAGGAGGGCCTTTTTGGCTGGGGTTTGGAAAGTTGCGGCTGCGAGCAGCTGAGCCACCATCAGAACACCACTGGTTTATATTTGGTCAGCTTTTGAAAGAGCTGCCTCCCTGGCAGCATGTGTCCCCCCCTCCCCTGCGGCGGGCAGTGTTTGTTTGCTTGGGAAAAGATGAGCTTCATTATCTGTCCTTCGCGGCTCTCAAACTTTAAAGCACAGCGGGAGGAAATTTTACGATGGGAAACTGCCCTGGTGTCAGCCAGGCGCTTTGCACGGAGGTCTGCCGAGGGGAAAGCGGCCCCACGGCGATGGGGCTGATGGTTGGGCCTGGGCTAGTGGTTGGGCTGGCGCTGGGGCAGACACCCACTGGCCGGCACAGGAGGGTGGGCAAAAGGGGATGCGCTTGAACCTGCCCCTGTGTCTCTCCCCGGAGAACAAGTGCAGCAGGAGCTGGGGGAGCGTGGCCAGGCCGGGCAGTGCCCGGCGATAACATCTCTGCTCTGGGAGAAGCAGTGGCCACGTCGCTGCACGGGAAGGGCCAGGCAGGTGGTCAGGGTAGCTCTGACTGGGTTTGCACCTCCTGGCCCGTCTCGTGCTGACAGTGACAGGAAGGGCCAGCGCTGCGTTTCCCTGCTGAGCTAGAGCCATGCCCGGAGCAGCCGCTCCAGATCTGCCCACAGCCTCTCCCATTCCACAGGAGCATTTACCCACCCGCTCCCAGCTTGCTTTGAAGAGACCTCCGCTACTGGGGAGGATGATTTTCTGTTTTCAAGGAGATTTTTCCGAGCACCTCCGGACTCTCCTCCCACTCACTCCACACTCTCCAGGCCCCATGCCATTGCAACTCCTCCTGCAGCCCATCCACCCCTTCCAAAACCCTGCGCGAAATGGCAGCCCTGCGGCTCCCAGCTGTCACGTGTTGCCTTTTGTGCAGCTCAGGTACTCGGGAGATGCACATCAGCGTCTACCTGGAGGAAAGGAATCCAACCATGGGAGAAGAAAGGGAGCAGTAAATCACTCAGCATCCATGCAGGAAAGTGTAAATTTAATAGTCCCGACCCCGTGAAATCATTCTGCACCCAAACAAAAGGCAGCTTCGGTGTCTATTCATTGCCCTCAGACCGGGGTCGTGCAGAGGGGCTGCCTGCCTTTGGCTCCGTTGGTGCAAGGCGCGGCGAAAAGATTTATAGCTAAAAGATGAATAGTGATAGTGTGCACCTCTGTGAGCACGGAGCCGAACAGCTGGATGTGGCGGTTTATTCTGCTAGATGCAAACCGTGGCTCAGACTAAACACCGCCTCTGCCGTCGGTGAATCACTGCTAAGATCCCTTGGAAGTTTCCAGGGCTTGGATTTCAGAAGCTTGCTGCCGCGGGGCACTAAAATGCTGCGGAAGACAAAGCAAGGTGTGGCGGGTTTCGTGGGGATTATCCCTCCCTCCACGGGGCTGGAGGGAGATGAAAGCTGGGGTAAGGGGAGGAGGTGGAAGCGGGTGGCAGAGCCAACTTTAACTCCTTTCCCCACACGGGAAAGGTGAGATGAGGTGCGCTGCTACGCGGGCTCTGGCACCAGAGCCCCCCTGAAAGGGCTGTCACAGGAGGGTGCTCAGGGTGACCCCGTCCCCCGAGTCCTGGGCCAGGTTCCTCACATGAACAGCCAGAGCGATAAGGGAGGCCCATGGGGTTCCCAAGCCCCCCGCACGCCTTGGGGAGAAGTGAGGGACCGCTGGGGTAGGGAAGAGCCAGGAGAGGAGGACATGGGGTGCCCGGACAGGAGCACCCTTCCCTGCCTGGTGCCCCCGGGGCTTGGCTAGGGGACAGGAGAGGGAATGAGCTCAGCTGGCTGATTCACTCTCTCCTTCAAGACCAGGCTTGGTCTGCGAGCCAAAACCCAGGGGCTTGGCGGAGCAGGAGGCGCCGCGGCAGGTCCCGGCTGCCGGTGCCCTTTGGGAGGGGATGCTGCCGGGGGTGGGGATACTCCGTGGGGTGGGGATACTCCGTGGGTGGGGATGCTGCTAGGAGTGGGGATGCTCCCCGGGGAGGGGATGCTCCGTGGGATGCGGATGCCCCGTGGGGTGGGGATGCTCCCTGCGGTGGGGATGCTACGTGGGGTGGGTATGCTCCCCGGAGTGGGGATGCTCCCCGGGGAGGGGATACTCCGTGGGGTGGAGATACTCCGTGGGGTGGGGATGCTTCCCGAGGAGAGGATGCTGCTGGGGGACCCGCGCCGTGTCCCCCGCCCACCAGTTGCGCTGGGACTGGCGCAGAGCCCTGGGACGGGCGGCAGG
>JAAGAY010001785.1:0-43358 GCA_011801015.1 Ardeotis arabs
ACACAGCTTGGTGTCATCGGCAAACTTGCTGAGGGTGCACTCTATCCCACTGTCCATGTCGCCGACAAAGATGTTGAACAGGGCCGGGCCCAACACAGACCCCTGAGGGACGTCACCAGTCTCCACTTGGACATTGAGCCGTTGACCACCACTCTCTGAGTGCAGCCATCCAGCCAACTCCTTATCCACCGAGTGGTCCATCCATCAAACCCATGTCTCTCCAGTTCAGAGTCAAGGATGTTGTGTGGGACAGTGTCAAATGCCTTGTACAAGTCCAGGTAGATGACATCAGTTGCTCGTCCCTTGTCCACCGATGCCGTAACTCCATCACAGAAGGCCACCAAATTACTCAGGCACAATCTGCCCTTGGTGAAGCCATGTTGGCTGTCACCAATCACCTCCTTGCATTCCGTGTGCCTTCTTAGCATGATTTCCAGAAGAATCTGCTCCATGACCTTGTCAGACACAGAGGTGAGGCTGACCAGCCTGTAGTTCCCCAGATCTTCTTTGTTCCCCTTTTTAAAAATAGGGGTTATGTTTCCCCTTTTCCAGTCATCAAGAACCTCACCAGACCGCCACGTTTTCTCAAATACGATGGCCAGTGGCTTGGCAACTTCATCCGCCAGGTCCCTTAGGACCCATGGATGCATCTCATCGGGTCCCATGGACTTGTGCACCTTCAGGTTCCTTAGATGGTCCTGAACCTGCTCTTCTGCTACAGTGGGCAGTTCAATTTCCCAGTGACACTGGGTCTTTTTTTCTCTTAGTCAGAAACTTACAGTAATTTTTCACTTTGGTTCTAATGTAAAAGAATATTCTGGGCACAAAGTAGCCTTTTGAAGCTAGGATTAAAAATTAAATTTAGCTACTGCACATGAGGTTATAGTCGGTTCTATTCTTCCTTAGCTTTGCTTACCTATGCCCTTCTGAGCATGCAAAGCAGCGAGGTATTCAGCAATCTACTCTGTAAAAGACTTCTTGGATTTAGGAACATCCACCATCATAAAGAAAACAGGATGGTCTTCCTTCCTTCATTAGAAAAGGAGACTCTCAGATGAAATAAAACTTCTGTAACACAGCAGTCTTGTTTTCAGTTTTGTTTTCTCCTTCTGGATCAAATACCAGGGGAATGTGTGTTGTGTGTTTGTGCACTTATACACCTGTCTACAAATATATTAACAAACACGTAACATAAATATGATATATAAGTATTTCTGAAGATAGAAAAATTTGTGTGTGCATATACATGCAGTGTATAAAGGCTACGTTTAATAGTTTCTTTTGATGTTGAGATTACTGGTGACTCAAAAGATTATTTTAGACTCACTCTGCATCTCAGTAATGTTAATAAAATACAAACATTTTAAGATGTTACTTGACCACATATATTTCAAATCAATTAGCACTAGCCTTTCATTTAGTCTTCTGCTAATTTCTATATCAGCTATGTGTGTCTGTGTGCAAACAGCATAGACAAAAAAAAAAAAAAATTCCAGAATCTTAAAAAGAATGTGGTATTGGCTTTTAAAAAAAACAAAGGCTGCTATAATTACTCTCAGTATCATGGAAGTTTCTGCCTCTGATTTCAGTGATCTTAAGAATATTAATTCTTGTGAGATTTTGCTGGCCTTTCCTGAAGGCCACTTGAATATAACTTTTATTTTAGTAAGATAATCAGTTTTAAAAACATTACAAAGCTATTTTATTTCAGGTAACTACTGAAAGTCCTCTTTCCATGGAGCTTTTTCTCAGCTCAGCAGAAATTTTACACACCAGTGACTTACTGGGTCAGATCATTTTTCCCCAGTTTTGCAGTGGGATCTGTCCCCTCAGCTTTGGTGAGATTCTATTGCAAGATCTGAACCTTATTCTATAAAAAAATGTATTTTTAATGTGGCCCCAATTCAACGGGCCATGTGTGCAAATACTGATGTCCAAGTAAGTCCGATATGAATTGCTTTGTTATGCAGCATGACTGTACAGTTCATCAGTGCATATCTAGATGAATGAGATTCCCAACTGTAGGGAATTAGATTTGGGAATGTTGGCGGTGACTTAAAAAATGTGGTTTTAAGGATTGCCACGATTTCACTCATATTGCTCATGTCAGTAAGACAACGTAAAGTTACACTGCAGACATTTTACAATCTTAGCTCTTAATATGTCTTAATATTAATCTTAGCACTTACGGTTGGACTCGATGATCTTAAAGGTCTTTCCCAACCTAAACGATTCTATGATTCTGTGTCAGCCTCATACAAATTTTGCATTTGCTTTTCTTTTCTTTTTTAGCTATAATGGCATTTCTGTTTGACCTAAAGGCTTTAGTGGACATGATGTCTATTGGTACACTTCTTGCTTATTCACTTGTGGCAACCTGTGTCCTCATTCTCAGGTGAGTCAAAACCATCCTTTGTATTCTACTCTGTTTTATTTTGTGTTGGTCAGTATATAAACAGAAGTGACATTTACATGGTATATTTTTTGCTAGATAGCTAAATGTTTAGAAATTAGCTGTATGCATATAAATGATTACTAAGAAGCAGTGAGCTATCAAAGAAAACAATGATATATTGTTGTATCAGTATAGCAGTTAGTCAAGTCAAAGCTTCATGTGAAATCTAGACACCTTTTATTTTCCAGAAGAGGTACTGGTCCAAACATTAGTCCAAAGGTACTAGGTGTAAGCTTGTGTACAAAATTCAATAAATGATATTTTGATATGAATACAATCTATGCTGTAAATCAGGTCTACTACATTGTGGGGGCTGTATGTGAAAGATGTAGATGTTCTAGGTAGTTCACAGGATAAACAAGTCCAAATAATTGCTTATATTACCCTAGTCAGAAACGTAAGACCAGACAAGTGGTTCAAGATGTGGTAGGCCTAGAAGAGAGTGTAAATATTATCTCTCAATGACTGAGATTATAAATACTTGTCAGTAAAACTCTGGTATCTGTTCTGTTTGTAAAGCTGCAGAATAATATTGATACATTGGTAGCTACAGCTCACTTTATTATGTATTGCTCTTTTTAACTTAAAAATTCAGTCTTTATTACTTAAGGCTAAGTAATTAACTTTAAAAAGTAAAACAGCTTAAATTCAGCTCACATTCAATGTTACAATAATTTACACTTTAAAAGAGAAGACTATTTTATCGCATAGTGACTTATTTAACATATGTATTTTTAAAAATACACTTAAATTGTAACAAAGCAGATGTAAAATTTCAGTTTATGCCAGTTAGTAGGCATCTTGCAGTACGAGAAGCAAGTCAGAAAGAAGCTCAACTACCCTCTCCCTGCCATTGATCACCAAACCCTGTCCAGTCTTTTTGTATGAGTCATTTATCTGACCCATTGGTGCATTCACATCACTGAAAAAACTGCCAAAAAAATCCCCAAACAAACCCAGCAAAAAAGTGAGTTCCCACAGTTTGTTTACATATGATAGTGACTAATATGATATGCTGTTGCAATGCAGTTATAAATTAGGAAAGTCTAAATCTCTACTGTAAGGAATTTAGTATTTAAAAACATTCCTAGAGTCATTTTACTTCAAATCCCAAAGTAAGCTTAATTTTTTTATTATTCTGTTTGTTTTATGCATAGGTACCAACCCACTTTAACCTACGAGCAACCAAAATATTCTACAGAAAAAGCAGCTTTGACTGCATCTGAAAGGGAATCTGCAGTAAGTGAATCACCAATCAAAATGATACAAGAGAAACACTTCAGTCTTCAGGCCCTGATAAGTCCACCTAGTGTACCTACCGAGCAGACTGCAACTACTGTTAACTTTTTAGTGGGTCTCTTAGGTAAGTATTCAGCTATCCAAACTCATATTAACATAAATAATGGAATTTTATTAAAAATAAAATGAAAAATCCAGTGATAACTTGCCTTCTTTCAGTCATAATTAATGTGTCATTCTGCAGAATGCTTTTATACTTCTTGATGGATCTAATCTGTAGTTTACTGTATTTTCCTTTAATTAAACATTTTCATGATAACATTTCATACTGAAGACCTGCTATCATTCTTCTTAAAAGTCATGTCCTCTTCGATGCAGAGATTAAGTGACCTCTTCCCCATTTCCATAATTTTGTTTTTCATACAGCTTTCTTGGTTTGTGGCTTGAGTGTCCTCACTACTTATGCGATTCATTTCATTGCTAACTTGGAGCCCTGGAGTATTGGCCTTCTTGCTGTGTTGGTGGTCTCCTTCATAGTTACCATTCTCCTCATCCAAAGGCAGCCTCAGAACCAGCAGAAAGTGGCCTTTATGGTGAATAACATATTCTCCGTGTTATTCTCTAATGAGAGGTTTGGATGGATTCTAACAAGTGGGAGAGGGGCAGAGAGAGTGAGATGGTCCTTTTTCAGGCAGTCTTTCATTACTGCGCTGCCACGATTGCAGGTTTTTGGTGAAGGTAAGGGTAGCAGATGCTCACAGCTGAATCATTGGCATGTGCAGTCCTGTTCGAATCTTCTCAGGACCAGAGGAAGGGTTTCATTGCCCACAGATTGAAATGTGTGACATGCACAGCAGCATGGCTGCAGAAAATGGCTGTCCCACTGATTTTGGACTGAAGAGCTTCTATTATAGCTAGTGGATCTGATAGCACAGATCTTCTAGGTATTCTTTTGGACACATAACAGAGTATTTAATGGAAATAATGAAGTATAGTGATGAAGGTCAAGGAATCTGTTGGAATTGGGGGAGAGGGGGCAATTCAGAAAGAAGGAATATATACAAATATACAAATAATATTTTTCAGCTGTAGATTCAATAATTCATTACTATATGTTCAGCACAAACTGGAAAGGTTTTCTTCACAACCTTAGAGAATATATGTTAAAAATAGTTTATTTTTAAAGTTTAAGATATATAGAAACCAGTGGTTAAACCCATTGAGAAAGAAAATTTCACTGTATTTCAAGAAGAAAATTTTCCTGTTCTTTTTGGTGAGTAGATATGTCACCTCTAGTTTGTGTTGTATAACTGAAGTGTGACATGCAAGAAATGACATTTAATGCTACAGACATATTAAATATGTCCTTTTAGGTTCCACTATTGCCATTTTTGCCATCAGTCAGTATCCTGGTAAATATTTACTTGATGGTACAATTAAGTGGAGAAACTTGGATCAGATTTAGCTTCTGGATGGCACTGGGTAGGTACTTTTGTTCATTTCAATCACCTCTTACATTAGAATCACAGAATCATAGAATGGTTTGGATTGGAAGTGACCTTTAAAGGTCATCTAGTCCAACCCCCCTGCAAGGAGCAGGGATATCTCCAACCAGATCAGGTTGCTTAGAGCCTCATCCAATCTGGTCTTGAATATTTCCAGGGATGGTGCATCTACCACCTCTCTGGGCAACCTGTTCCAGTGTTTCACCACCCTTATTGTAAAATTTTTTTTCCTGATGTCTCATCTGACAATAGTCTTTCATTAGGACTGATGATTCCTATCTTAGAACATTTTATTCTCTTCCTTTAAATATTTGAACAAAAGTTGGTGTATTATTAAGTCAGCTGATATTTCTGATCAAACAAGAGCGTACCTCAGAAGAGGTATTTATATGCAGTTAAAATTGTAAACACAGTTTTGAGGTAATAGAAAGAATCAAAATGATAGGACTAATTCCAATAAGCCACAATTTGTTTTCGCATAGCTAATATTTTGCAGAGACCTGTTTGTAACAGTTTTCTTCCCAGTACATCAATCATTCTCCTTCAAAATATGGAAAATTTGTATTAATTCCATCTAGACATAAATTAGAGATAGTTTCCATGACCTATTAGAGCATTCAATTCCAGAAAAATGATGCACTGTGATTTAGTGCATGCACTTTCCATAGACACAGGGAAGACTTGAAGCATGAGCTCTACTTCAGAAGTTTCTTCTTTCCTGAAGAAGAAACTTGTTTTGGAAAATACGTTAAGCCAGAGAGTAATAACTAACTAGTTTTTGATGCACTACTTTCCTGAAAACCCTATTAACTTTCAGTTTTTCCTTTTGGAAGGCTTCCTTATTTACTTTGCTTATGGCATCAGGCATAGTCTGGAAGGTCACCGTAGCGATGGAGATGACGATTCTTGTTCAGAAAATAGCGGGTTGCAAGAAAAGAACCCTGTGGAAGAAGTGGATGAACCTGAAAACGCAAAGGAAAGTGATCAATTCCTTGCACGTGAGAGGACAAGTGAATGTTAATCTATGCAAACATACAAGTCTTTAAAACCTTTAATTGACATTTTACTTGCAGACTGAAATTTCGAAAGCTTTCTGCCAACATTGTGCCTCTTTAAAGTGTTTAGTACAAGGCCTGGCTGATATTTTGGACAAGCTGCTAATCCATCTTGATCATTTCAGAACTGACAGCATGGAGATTAATATTTAAATTTAAAAACAAACAAGAGAAGTACTCCTTGGCAAGCAAAAATTTGGATGCGTTGTTTGAACTGTCATCCAGAATCACTGACAATCACAAAATATGAAGAATTTTAGAACTGCATGCAAGAAGTTCTGAATATTTGACACTGCATTGTGAACACAAGTGCCTTTCGTATCTTCTCTTTATCTCTGTTACGTGTTTTGGTCACAATCTAATAGCTCTTTTTTTTCTACAGAAGTAACTTATGGGAGATAAATTGCCGACAGGCCCGGAAAGTATTTGCAAAATGAATGGCAATTGTACAGATCTGATACTTTGCAAAAAGTAGAAGATAACATATTTATATAAAAAGAAATAACTGCTTACCCTTACTAATCAGTAGTCATGCAGAACTCCAACAGTGAAGATACTTCAAAACCTTTTAGTCCCTTTAAATAGTATTCAAGATTTCTACTTATGTGAATTCTTTTCAGAGATGCTGTGTGTATAAAATAACACTCCCAAGAGGAGTTACATTGTTTTCTGCAAAAGCATCTGGGAAATAATCTGTTGGTCACAGTACTGACAGTGACATTTGTATGTGATTTAGCAAGTATTGTGCTTTTGATTTCAGAAGGGCCAGGATTTTATCCCTGACTACATAATTTGGTACTTATGTAATGCTGTCATCAAGTTTTTCTCCTTACTACTCATTTATTCCCCTATACTTTTCCTTTATCATGTGCCAGAGCTGATATTTTTGAGATTAGTTGTTACACTTTGCTTCTTGTCAGAAAAACTAATGCACAAAATCCCAGCCTTCTTTTCAGATGGAAGGGGAGGTTAAAAAAACAGAGGCCCAAGCTTTGGAAAAAATCCTCACCAAAACAGTATTTCAGTGTTTCACTAAGCCTTAAACATGTTATCACAGCAGTTTTTCATGAGCCAAGCCACATCCACAAATCCATTCATGTGGCTAGGATGTCCAAATGCTAATTTATGTAAAGAACCAAATTGTTGCAGCAGCTCTGGGTGAATAGTTATTTTAAAGCCAGTGAAAAAGGAAACTGTTCTTTCATCATGAAAGTCATGTTACCCGTCAAAGGCACCCAGATATTTTACCACTTTTTCTCATTAAGTCCTGTAAAGGATTCCACAATATTAAGTTATTTTGCAAGAATGTATTTATAAAAATAACTTCCCTAAAGTAAGAACTGTTTTGAACTTTACCATGGAGAACTGCAATCTGCTGGCAGTACTAATCATAGGTATTAAACTGTTGTTAGGTACAAAAACTTTAGATCCCATGAGAGCTATGTTGGTAGACAGTGAAAAGCACCTTACTTTTTCTAATAGCTGGAATTTCACGCAAAAATAAAAAAAAAAAAGAAAGAAAAAGAAACTAGCTAAGCTGCTTCTGTCTCTCTCGTCTCTCTCCTGTTCTTTTTCACAGCAATAGATTCACACTTTTTAATCCTAAAACAACTTCTGTTGTTGTAAGAGAGTAGTGTGCCTAAATGTTGAAGGGCAGAAGGAGGAGTGCTTCTTGATAGAGAACCCTGCGATGGGCTGATGTTCCACCATGGAGCAGGTCTGTGGTTTTCAGCCTGATCCTTCCTTCCCAGCTTGAACTGGGAGGAGAGGGTCCTGCAGTGCTGGCAGGAGCAGGCAGATAGATGTGTGCTGTGGCACTGGTGTCCTCTGTGCAGAATTAGGAGCAGCAATCTGAAAATATGAGAGGCATGCAGTAGGTAAAACACCTACCTCTTAACTGAGGTTCCAGCATATACATCCTCTAACTGCAACTGCTGTTGGCCTAAGGACCGTTGTTGTTGTAACGATTGGTGGTCCTTAAAAATGGAGGGGACACAGAGGATGAGGAGAAACTATAGGGTAGGTGGCAATGGCATACTGTTTTGTAATATAGCCTAATCCATCCAGAATTGATCATAAGTTATAGCCACTTCTTTCTAAAAGATGCCATTAAAGAAATACTCATCTCTCATATTAGACTAATACAAGTAGATGACATGCTAAGTATATATTGGATTGATAGGAACGGATAGGAATTCTCAGGGCAGCTCTTGGTGCTATTGATAATTTTCAATACCTCTATGCAGTGAATGAAAGAGCTGTCTTTGTCAGTTGGATCTGCTATTTTAATTGTACTTCTCAACTGGGGCCATTTTCGTGCCAAAAATTACAAAAGAACTGTAAGTCCTTGTTTGAAATATTAGGAATTTAAGACTTTCCAGGCTCTTGAAAGGAATCCAATAAAGTAATCCTTAGATATGTCAAAACAAAGGTTTTCTTTTAAAGCAACCAAAAAAATTGAGTAAATGAATGTGTGTTCTGTTGGTTTTAATCCCACAAATATTTGAAATAGAGAAGCTGATACTTTTCCTGATCAGCTGCAACTCAGTCAAGAGCACGACTTCTTCAGTGGTTATACTTTCAGAGGACATTCTTGACCTGTCTTGCCCAGTACTTTTAAATTCTCAGCTGCAAAAACTGCCACTGCTGTGGGAGCAAGTCAGCAGTGCTCGGGCAAAGCTTTTGCATGGTGTCTTTACAAGCCTACAGTGAAACACAGCTCTTAAAATTCTTTACGCATCCCGGTGTGTGGGAAGGAGAGACTTACTTTTTTCTATGGATGCTGATGCCACAGAGCAGGCAAGTCAGGCTCCTACAATGCAAACTGCTGCTGTTCTGTGATGTGCAAAGAAGACCCCATTCCCTCCCAAGGCCATCATATAGAATATATATGTGCACGCCTGCCTATGTGTTTGCATCTGTCTGACATTAGCCCATAGTGATTTTGATGTACTGATTAAACAATTTCTGTACTGCACTGGAATTTTCCTTTGAAGGGATACTGTCAATATGATAAACTTCTGACTTGCTTTAGCAAGTGCTAGCTAAGGCTTCTGGAGACAGGTAAAGAAAATAAATTTTCCAGCTGATTTACCTAATTGATGTGTCAGCACTTTGCGTATTGACAGTTTTCCCTTTCATTTGTATGACTCTTTTTCCTCCCTTGTTAGAGAAATTAATTATCTAAAAATAAAAGAATGTGCCTGTACAAATGTTGCCAAAGTATAGGGGAGCAGCTGCAGCACAGGAACTATCCACTTAACTAATGAGATATAAAATGAAATTAAAGGAAAGTCATTGGATATTCTTGGTTGCTTCAACTGCGCAAAGCTTATTTATATGCTTGTATAGTTAAAGTCATTGTTAGTCAGTGGCTGAGTAAGAACACAACAAGCCAGAAGTAAGATATTTATGCTAATTTTGGTATGCATTTGTATGTGCTGTCTTAAAATTCCAGATGCTTTAGTGGGACTTGGCAGGAGCAGGCTGTGTGAAGGACAGCCACGTATGAAAAGAAATCCTGATTTTGTTCTCCTTACACAGGAGCCATGTATGAAACAAATCCTGATTTTGTTCTTGCGTTTGCTGTATGTCTGTATTTGCTGAGAGCAGCTGAAAGCACAAGTCCAGTGGAATTAAATTGTTATTTTTTAACATAGTTGTTGATATTGTAAATTGTTCTGTGCAAATAATAATGGTATGTGTTCATACAAAATACCTATTATTGGAGGTAGCTTATTGGTTTTTTTCTTTATGAAAAAAAATCCTCTAAAACATATATTTGCCTTGGTACTTTCTGGATGTGCCTTTAAATAGAGGAATTATTCTTATCTTGTTGGATTTAAGAAAGTAAGACAAAGCATATTTAAGAGAGAACAAATAAATCTTTTTGTTCTGAGGGATACAAGATAACAGTTCTGTATAATTCATGTCAACTAAAGTGATCTTCTTGTGGTATTCCAGTCCTAATTCTGCAATAGGAAATTTTATGAGGTATCTTAGATTTCATTGTCTATTGTCCTGGATAAAACTATTCTGTTAATCATAGTACGCTTTTTCCTGCACATTAAGTGTTGGTTAGATTCCTGAAATCTGTCGTATTATGTTTATGTCACCATGTGTTAAAGCCATTTATATTTTCTGCTGTTAGAAAATGATCAGTAATAAATGTCAGTAGTAGTGATATAGAGTTACTTATGTGCTTACTTAGGAATTTAACTATGCCATCCAGAAACTTCAAATGATACAACAAATTCAGAGGCAAAACTTGGTAAAGCTTAAATATATACTGTATTTTATTAGATGATAAATGTACAAGTCTAGCTACCTTTCCCCTAAAATTTATGCAATTTTTTTTTTTTAAAGAAATAAAAGGCATACTGTTTTCATGGAAGTTTTAGTAAATGCCAATACTAGATGTGCTGTAAGCATCCCGAGAGACTGAAAGCTGAGCAGCCTGGATGAATTCTGTGACAGTGCAGGAAATCTGTGTGGGACTGTGCAATCGTTTTAATCAGGTGCAATGTCTTTGACATTGAGGTGCATTTTGTACAGTAGGAATTTATTCACATGATGGCTGGCATGTGTTAATTAATTACATTAAAAATAAAATAAAAGCACCTTTTTAATGCTCTTGGGCCCTAATTCTTCCTAGACTTACCTGGAAGTTTGTACAAAATGCAGTATGCTCCTTGAAAGCACTGGGGTTGCTCAGTGTTAGGCAAATATGTATTTTACAGAAAGTGCAGGTGGTATTTCATATAGTGGAGGATCTTTGTATTTGTTTTTTAATTCCCTGTACTTTTAGTATTTCTTTCTGGTATATTTTTTGAGGACCTCTGCATTTTTAATATTTGGACCTTTCTAAAGCTAAATATAACACCTTTACCACCTCCTGATCTGTTTCCCATTAGATTTTAGAAATCAAACTCCTTAACGTTAGCTAAGTCAAAGGATTTCTACAGATAGATATGTATTACAAAGAACTATGTATATATATCTCATTATTTTTATTGTCAGTTGGACGAATTCTGCTGTCTTTGTATGTTTTCACTGAGCCTTGTGCCAGGTAACCTCCAGCTTCACCAAGTTTAGCTGGAGTCAGGACAAAGGATAAAAGGATTTGAATGTTCAGGAGGGCTTTTTTCTTTTGTGTTACAAGAAAGTGAAGCATGAAATATGTGTTACATATCTTCAAAGATAGTTACGTGTGTATCATTTAAAAAAAAAAACATTACTGTTCATATCCATGTTCACTTTTCCTTTTGTTCATATGTACATTGTAGTGATTATTTCTGTATTATATGCTGCTAAGCATTTAAAATGTAGATAGGATGATTATGATGCAACTTAACTACAAATTTATATTTCTTTGAAGTTCTCTGCCAAAATGAAAAGTCTCAAATTTTTATGAATGTAAAAATGCTCATATTTAAAAATACGGTGCTTGGTTTTTCACTTTTACAATAGAATTGTAATCAGCAACATTTTTAGTTACCTTAGTTCCAAATTCTGATGGAAATTACATTGCTCTCCATTTACTGTAAAATGTGCTTCACGGTATAACAATTGTGCATTTGTTCCATATTTTTTAAATAAAGCTGAATATTACTTTTATGTACTTCATACAACAGCTCTAACCACCCCAATCACCCTTCTAAAACTAGAAGTTTTAGTAAACACTAAAATAATATAGTGACTTAATAACCATTAGTGTGTCAAATGGCATGACATTATACAAATCATAACTCATTTAAAATAACATGATAGCTCCTATGGATTTTAGAGAGGGGAAAAAAACAACCATGTTTTCTGGAGATAGGGATAGCAGCATTTGTTTCATACTTGCTTCCAAGCACTCAAGAAGTCATTGAAATAGAGAATAACACCCTTTGATTTGGGCATTTTGACTTACAGTGCCAAACCAGAGATGATGTTAGGTTTGATTTCCAGAGGGAGCGAGTAGCCCTCGACGTTCGTGGTGCTCAGCCATCCAAAGCACCAAGATCATCCTGGCAGCATCCAATCTCAGAGTTGGATGGATAAACTCACTGTTGTCCTCTTCTTCCCTTTTTGGAAAAAAAAAAAAAAAAAAGTGAAACCCCAAACAACTTTCTCAACTTTGAATAGTACTGTGGGAGAATAAAAGCATGAGTCTGGGCACTGGATTACAATAGCCTTGACACCGAGAACCACACTCCCAGGGCAAGCTTATCATCTGGAGCTGTTTTTAAAGATATTTAGGTAGTCATCTTTGTTCACAGACTTAAGAATGCTATGACTTTGAATTTTTTTTCTGAGGTATACTGCAATTCTTTCATACAATTTCCTACAAAGTTTTCAGATTATTATTATTATTATTATTATTATTATTATTACCTTATCATAAGTACAGATTTACTAAGACTGATCTTGAAAAATCTTGGTCTCATGAAGCAGTGGGAATATAGCCACTGAATTAAATGAGGACAAGAGTCATTCTGCAAGTATTACATTTAAAACATTGAACTAGAAAATACATTTAAGCTATCAGTTTAGTCATGTGGAGAACTAAGGTAATTTCATGTAGGTTTACGTTAGTTCTTCTGGTGACTATAAATGAAAGTGTAATTAGTTTTTCATGCACATCCATTTAAAACTAGGAAATCTAAAATTCATAAAATCACTTTCTTTCTTCATTGTATATCTAAACAGGAGAAAGGTATATGTCAGCTTAAATATGTCTTAATGTAGTCCATATTTTCCAAAGTATACTACTATTTGGATGTCTGTCACCATTAGATAATTTGCCTACCCTATGTATGACAGGAAAAGGGAAATTTTACCTAGGAAAGCACATAAAAATCACAACCAGCAATTTTGCAGATGATTAAAAAAACCCCATGCTTCATTAGAAGCGGGAGCTATGAATATTTCAGTGTATATTTTCAGTTTATATTACACATATTTCTGAGTTATCTCAAATATTCATTTCCTTTAAAACAAAGGCTGATGGCCTTTTCAGAATATAATACTTGGTGGTATTCTAGCTGTTTAAAAGAGGAAATAGTCTTGGACTTCAAAAATATTCTGTAGGAATAGAAATACCTTAATTTGTTGCAGGAAGTGGAAAAAGTGTTTATAATATGCTGATGTATACTCAGGTTATTACATGAAACCCCTAAGAAATTCTAGGCAGAATTGTAATAGGGGTGCAGAAAGAAAAAGAGATAATGAAATTTCTAACTCTTATGAAATCATCTTACTCCACATGTAGGCCCCACTGGCCGCTTTACTGCTAACCAGATACCCCAAGGTGAAGTATCAGAGCAGTGACGTGGTTTAGTCCCACTCAGCAGCTAAAATAACACACAATTGCTCACTCACTCCCCCCTCATCACCACCTGCAATGGGATAGAGAGGAGAATCAGGAATGAAAAGAAAGCAGAACTCATGGGTTGAGACAAAAAGTTTAAGAGAACAACAGAGAGGAGTAAAAAAAAACATAAATGGAAAGCAAAAAAGACCACAACCCCATAACATAAAATACTTGAGCACAAAATATACAGTCCAATAGCTCAAGGTGGATCCTGATACCCAGCTCCCTCCCAATTAGCAAGAACCTCCCCTCACCACCCTCCTCACTGATACACTGAGCAGGACATCATATGGGATGGAACAGCCCTTGGGCCAGTTTGGGTAAACTATCCCAGCTGTTGACTAATTAGCAACCTATCCCAGCTGTGTTCCCAGCCACAGCTGCCACCAACTCCAGTTCCTCTCCCAGCTCAGGTGAAAATGAACTCTGTCCTAGCCAGAACCAGGACAAGCAGGCTCAGGCAAGCAGGTCTCTGAACTCTGCATGTGTATGTATTTACGACGGCAAGGGAGCTCTATGTATACCCATTCTATTTTTTTTTTTTAATGGATCCAGACAAAGTCTAGATTTCCTTCAAGGTCTGTAAACACTCTGCTTGTCACATCTGCTGTGCCCCTGAAGCTGTGGCCAGGGACACCCTTCCCCACTTTACCCTGATTTGCCCTGGACTGTGCTCTTGTCTACTGTGGGGTCTACCTGTGACCTCCCACAGCCATTTTCCTCCTCCCAGTCCAGCATCTTCACCTTGCCCTGCATCCACCTGTGTGGCCCCTCTAGTCATGCTTTCTCCTCCCTTTTCCTCCAAGGAAACCCTCAGGTTTCCAGAAACAGCTTTTGACAGCTCAGTGCAGGCATAAACTTAAACACAGCAAATGTCAAGTTTACCTGGCTTGTGTGTAACGTTCATATCTTCGCAGTGCAGATACCCGTACCTCTCCATGAGCTTCACACAGGCATCAGTCACACAAGAGGACTGTGTGTGATGGACTGTGGAGCCACAAACAGCAACACATAGATCTTGTCTTTTTTTTTTTTCTATTTTCTGTTTTTCCACGGTGAGGTAGCTTTTCCAAAGCAGGCTTTTTGGGAATCTCTTTGCTATGGCAGGCTGGAATGAGTGCAATAGTTTGACTTTAAAAAGTACTTTTGCTGTCTTAGGCCAACACTGATCTGATGTCCACCCGTAGGGTCACCTATTCAAGCAGTAAACTTCCACAGGTGTCCCTGAAGTGGAGGCCATTTGGGATACAGCTGTGTTCCCGCCCTGAACACGGCAGTCCTGTGTGGGGCAGCGATGGCCGGAGGGGGTCCTGTCGCTGTCCTCGACTGCCCGGTGAGGAGCTGTGGAGGACCCGGAGCCGCAGTGGGAGTAAGATGCCGCCGCAGGTGCCCTGGCCGGCGGGGCTGACCCGCTGCGGACACCCGCCCGGCCGTGCCCACCCGTAGGGCGTCGCGGCTCGTCCCTCCCTCTGCGAAAGAAGCACGGGTGGCGGCGGAAGCAGCCCCTGAGACAGCACAGCTGCGCCGCGCCTTCCCTCGCCGGGGAGCCCCGGGCAGGGAGCCCCTGCGCCCGCCGGCTCCTCCCCGCGCCGAGGCTCCGCAGGGCCGCCTCCACCCCCCGCTACCATCGCCGCGCCCGTCCCGCCTCAGCCCAGCGTCCCGGCCGCTCCCGCCATGCGGCTCTGGGTGCTCCTCAGCCTGCTGCTGCTGCAGGAAACGCTGCCGCACGGTGAGCCGAGACCCCCGCCGCCCTCAGCCCCGGCGGGTTCTCCCCTCTTTGCGAGGCGCCCCGGGCTTTCCTGACCGCTGGGCCGCCTCCCCCGCCCTCAGCGCGGCCGCCGCTGCCCCGCGAAGCCGGCGGCGGGTGCCCGCGGCCGCCCCCCACTCCCACTACCCCTTCCCGCCACGACAGCCCCCGGAGCAGGGCCGGGAGCTGTCTCGGGGGTGGCGGTGGCGGGGTTCCCGTCCTGTCGGGCAGAGGCGGGGGGAAGGCGGGTTGTTCTCTTGCCAGCAAGCCGCCGAGGCTTTCTGCTGGAGACCGAAAATACGGTTTCAGTGAGTGCTGGGATTTTTGGGGGAGAAGCGTTTGTGGCAACACCGGCTGCCCCTCACCGCCGTTTTCCTTTGGGCTCGACGTTTAAGTCCGCGCTTACATCCCCGTCCCGTGACTGGAGGAGGTGGACTTGGTGCTCGGCTTTTTTTTTTTTTTTTTTTAAAAAAAAAGGTTTTGTGCACGGTTGTTCGTTTGTAGAGAGGGCCAAACTTTACTTGTAACTCGGTTTCAGGCTGTGGTGAAGTCTTGGTGAGGGAAGAGGCAAGTTTTTGACAGGGAAGGGACGCTCATCACCAATGTTTTTAACTGGGCAAAAGAGAGGCTGTTCCCCTCTTGCAAAATGCAAATAAACTTACTAAAGCTTCTTCAGAAGACACAAAAAAATAAATTTCCTTGTTTTTCACCAGGGAAGGGGTTGGAGAACGAGGCCTGTGTAGCCTGTGGAAGGGTTTGTAGAGAAATGGGAGGCAGGTGCTGGGGTGCACAGCGAAAGGCAAAGAGGCAGTTACTACAGGTGGCCCAGGAGGTCATAAGGAAATAAAATATTGTAAGAACATAAAAAAAATCCTTTATCCTGAGAGCTGTTAAGCACTGAAAGAAGTTGTTGGAGGAGGCTGTACATTCTCCAGCCTTTGGGATAGCTGGAGCTCAACTGGACAAAGCAACTTGAACGGGAGCAGGAAAGGACTTCCAGGAGTCCTCTCCAGCCCAGTTTTTGTTATGACTACATGCAAAGGAATCGTGCTCCGGACCAGCGTGGCGTGGGATAGGATTTCTGCGGAAATATCCAGTCTATGAGTGTGCACTACCACATCAAGATAAGTGTTTTCTATTTGAGAAATAGACAATAAAAACACAGAATGAGAAATGAGTTGTAACTTGGGCAGAAGATTTCCCAGGCCAGCTTTTTTCTTACTTTGTCTAGTTTATGCTGAGGTTTGACTGGGTGCTTCATGCTATGTCATCCAGAAGCTTAGCCGCGGGAGAAAGTAGCTTGGCATATTTAAAGACAGTTCCTCATCTAAAGCTAGAGGTGTAAGTCCTAATATAGACATCTTGATTTCAAAATAGCCTTCCTAATTTAGCATATATTAGTTTATGAACAGTGAAATATGTCCCTCCAGATTGTCTGTATGAGTGCTGATGTGTCACCCTGTATTGTCTCTGAGTGCTTGGATGATTAATCTTTATTTGAAGTACCATAAGTAGAGGTGTGTCCAACCTGTTCTGTTACGTTAGTTGTGATCACAAATACTCTTCCCTTTCATCTTAATCCTGGTGGTTAAGAATTATTCTTATGGTAACCTCACACTTGATTTATTATTTTTTTTTCAAGAAAGAATTAATCAGTATTAATGAGAGCTGAAAGGTCTCTGATGCTGCCAAGATGCAGCATGGGGCCTGCCTTGTGGAATGGGTACGTCTGGTGGACAGTGAACGCGATTCTGTTGTTGTGGGAGACCTTGTTCAGTCTCTGCTTCTGAAGTTGTCTAAGTGGACACTTGAGGAAGATCAGGGGCATGTGCAGTTGTGAAACCAGTGGAATGTGCATGTGGATATAGGATGGGTTAAAGCAATGAAGGCTCTGTGCATAAATGTAGTGAGATGGTAAAGTATCCCAAACAGGGCATATTCATGTACTTGGGTAAATGGACTAGTTGAGTTTATTCCCTTCCCTGGAGGGAAGTCTTGCAGTTTGGGTAAGGAAACAAGGATCTGCATGGGGGGTTCTGTGTTCCTGGAGGGACTGGATTGTGTGTCCTCTTTATCTTGGGTGATAGACTACTGTACCAGTTAATTTAGTTATTGGGCATACAGCACTTGATTCAGGGGTATGAGAAGGCAGGATCGTAAAGTGCAGAAATGGTGGCATCAGTAGATACCTGGACATACTTATAGGGAGTATTGAGGAGGAGCGTGGTCATAGCTTGCTTGGAAACTTACCTCTTGGGGAGGTGCAGCAGAGAGGCAGAACTAGGTTTTCTGTGTAGGAAGAGAAAAGCTCCTCTGATGATGTTTCCTGAAATGCCCCTGCTGTCACCTGCAGGGAAGTATAAGATCAGACAGACAAGAGTTTCGCTGTGTAGCTGAGAGTGTAGTATAGGAGGAGAGTGTTCAGACTCACCGGGAACTACAGAAACGTGGAACAGAGGGAGCTTGTGTAAAAAGGAAGAACTTAATCTAGAGGAAATCAAAACCAGGCTTCTGGCACTTAAAATTGAAAAGCTTTCATAGGGGAGTCTTTTTAACAGTTTCTTAAAGGTAGAGTGTCAGATATGGAAAAGCACACTGTTTGGGATGACGCATTACCTTGGGGTGAGGTTGTAAGAACCTTGTGTGTTCAAACAAGTGTCAGGATTGAGGTTGGCAGAACATAGTTGAAATGGCAAAGAGGAGTTTGAACAAATAGTCCTGTTTCAATAGGGTTTGGAGGGGGGTGGAATAGAAGAGGGTGACTGCACTGAAGTTTGTGTGCTTCTACAGACAAATTTGGAAAGTACAACAGGGAACTGGAATGGCTGGTTTGAAGTGGGAATGCTTATCCAAAAGGCTTATCAGGCCTGTCAGTGGGATCTTCTGATACTAGAGCACAAATTACACAGGAAAGTTGGAATAGCTCAGCGCACGAGAGAAGTGGCAGGATGTGTTGAAGAAAGCTTTAGTTGTCAAATCTGGTTCCTGGTGAGTTTTGTCAGTAAAAGTTATCTGGATTGAAATACCAGCCCTGTGGAGAACAAACAACTCGGTTACTGACCACCCAACACGATGGAGGGAGTGACTGCTGTGTTAATGAAAATCAGAGGGGCAGCAAGAACTGGATAGACAAGCAAAAGGAAGCATTACTTACACTTGCATAGGTTAGATCGCATATGTTGAGGTGTGATGGTGAGTGCATTGTTTAGATGCCACAAACGATGACTTTTTAGAGCCGCTTCTCGGAGTACTCCTGAGAAAAGCTGTGGTTCTTGACTTAATCTGGAGCAGTACTCAGGTAATTGGATTCGGATGTTACTTTAGAACAGCCAGACTAGTTTTAATATTTTTGCAGGAATAATAAAAGCCAAAGAAACAACTGATGCATTTAATTTCAGGAAGGGGAATTACATAAGATGAGGCGGCTCATTAACTCACATATGGGTTAAATATAAAAACCGGAATAAGGCAGACAAGAAACAGCTTGCAAAAGGAATAAAACCAGACATAAATCCTTTACTTCTTCTGATGTGCTGGGGTGGGGCAGGGAGAGAGGGCCACAAACTTTTTAAGGCTGATAAGAATGGGAGATAAGATAGAACACCTACAGAAAGTAAAACTGCATATTAAAAACTTAATTATTTGTGTGCACCCATGTTTGCTGTGGAGGTGCCTTGGGACATATCGTGGTTTAACCCCAGTGGCAACTAAGCACCACTCACTCCTCCCCTGCCCCGGGGGGATGGGGAGGAGAATTGGAAGGAAGTAAAACTTCAGCTCTGTAAAAGTCTTAAGTACCACAGACAAAGTTGTTGAAGAAACAATGGGTGTTTATTCACTTAATACAAAAACTAGGAGGCATCTAATATTTATGTATTTTTTGTGTAGTTTTGAAAATTGACCAGACAAATTAAGGAATAATAAACCAAAGGCAATAAAGTGATGGCAACTGTGGTTTACAGATCCCTTGAGCTAAAGATTCTTGGAAGCTGGGAGACTAGCATCGAAGGAGCAGAGATGGTTGCCCTGTTCCCTAGTTGGCATCTGACACTGAGTGGTGTCAGTGCAAAGACATTGGCTATGTGGCTGTTTGGCTGGACCCACTGTAGCCTTTCTAATGTAATGCAAGGAGAAAGTGCTCCTGCTGCAACTGTCTGCCCCCGTAATACGTGTACTGTGCCAGTCTCTAGAGTAGTGTGCTCAGAGTAACTAGAAAAAACCCTACTTCATGGTCTTCCATGTGACGCAGCAACCGCTTCTCTGAAATTCTCTGTTGTTCCCATCATTTCCCCTAAGTTTGTCAATTTTGCATGGCCAGTGGCATCACAGGTGCAGAGAAAAATTGGAAGAAGCATAAATATTTGTTTCACTCTCCCTTGCAGAAAATATAAAATGTTGCTTTACCTTAAAATGTCATGATCTTTGGAAGGCATTTCTATTTGATCTCTTCAATTTGTGGCGCATTTTAAGGTGGTGAGGCATTTGTGGAATCAATGTCACGAACACTTATAGTGGAGAACTGGGAAAAATGTTTGTGTGGTGGGGGAGGGATGTACCTTAGTAACTGGATGTGTGCCTCTTAAAAAAAAAAAAAAATTGTTCTTATTACCTGAGAGCCTAAAATAGTTTAAAATGCATTGGGCAAACTAACACGACTGCAGCATTGCTGTCTTCCAGTTTATTTTCCAGTTGGCATGAGACCAGAAGGCAAATGTTCCTACACAGGGAGCTTTACTCTGTGTGCTGAGATCAGAGTCACAGAATGGCTGAGGTTGGAAGAGACTTCTTGGGATCATCCAGTCCAACCCTATGCTCAAACAGGGCCACCTAGAGCAGATTGCCTGGGACTGTGTCCAGTTGGGTTTTTTAACATCTCCATGGATGGATACTCCACAGCCCACCTGGGCAACCTGTGCCAGTGCTTGACCACCCTTGCAGTAAAAAGCATCTCTTGCATCTCTTATGTTGAGATTGAATTTCCCATTTTTAAAATTTGTGCTCACACACATAGTGTGTGGAAAGGTTGTGCAGAATTGATGGGTGTGTGACATACCGATGATGACGCAGAACTTGTGTAGCATTGCGTACTAAATGGCAATGACATGAGATAGAAATTACAGAAGTAACTGGAGATAGAAATACTGTATTTCTTTCCCTTCTCATTTGTAAAGTTTTCATACCTTCATACCTTGCATGTTTGTCTGTTCATGTGAACTCTAAGTATAGATTTTCCACATGTTGTTGAAAGCGCTCTTTTTTTATTTTTTTATTTTTTCTTTCCGTTTTCCCCAGGAAAATGGGTCATGCCAGAGACTTCAAAAGCTCACGGAAATTAACTCTTACTCATTTTTACGAATCCTTTATAGGCAGAACAGAACTTTAGTTATTCTCTGTGATAATAAGAAAGTTTGGGTTTTTTTTTTGGCAAGAAAACTACGTAAACTTTTTCTAATCAGTAGCATTGCCTTCTTTTCTTTATTTTACTAGTTATTGGACAGTCCGCAAAGAGTAAGCGTCCAAAAGAACCTGGGGAAAACAAAATTAAGCCTATCAACAAAAAAGTAAAACCCAAAATCCCCAAAATGAAGGAGAGAGAACCTGCTGACTCCTCTTTGAAGTCCCAGTCCATATTAACACAGGTGATGGATAAAGGTCGTTTCCAGAAATTAGCTGCCACTTTAAGCCTGTCTGCAGGACAAAGCATAGAACTGCGATGTAAGGGGAGTAATGTTAGTTGGAACTACCCTTCATACTTAGACACTTTTAAAGACTCCAGACTCAGGTAAGCTGCTTCTCATTTTTGGGGGAAAAACCAAAATATCCAGAACTTGTTTTTCCTGTCGCTTCCAACACCATTGGTTTGGTTTGTTTGTTTGTTTGTTTACATTTTACAATCAAAATGTTCCACGTAGTGGTTTCTAGTCATTGATAAAAAGGATGTGCATCTTTCAGTCATCACCAGTTACTTGCCCTATGGTTTGCACTGTGGAATAGTCCTGCAACATGTGATCTGGATTTCCTTCAGATTAATCTAAAATAGACTATGTGGTCCAGTGCGATGCCAGTGTGCTCCAGTTACTAATAGGGACTACATCAGAGCTACTCTGAAGTAAAACTCTCAAAATGTGAGTGTGGATGTCAGGTACTCGCTACCAACTCTGTTGCTCTAGAGAGACCTGCTCCTGATGGGCTCTACTGGTTGCTAATGTAGCGATCACCTGAGACACTAAGATTAATTTCCTGAAGAGGCTCAAACCCGCATCTCTCAACTAGCAAAAAAATATGTCACACTGCCATGCTAAGGAGCAAGTGAGGGTAGTTTTTACTTTTCCTGTCAAAGTTACCTTTGTGTGCAAAAGGGAATTGCAAGGTTTGTGGCATGACAAAGTTTAATGCTGAGCATAGTCACCTTGCATTTAGGAAGGCTTTTTCTTTCATCTAGTGACATTGGAAACCTCATAAATAGTTGTTAGAGCAGGAAGAGGAACTGAGGACTCTCTCCCTTTCTCTGCCCCACTCAGTGAGTGTCCTGTTGCTCTGAACATCTCCAAAAAAACATGCATTTGTTTGCCTCCCAGTTCTTGAACATAGTACACAGTTAAATGTAGATTAAATTTAGGAAATTAGTTCTGTATTTGAAAGAGGAAGGGCATATAAGGAGCTTTAAGGATGTCTTCCACAGGCATTCTTTTGCTGTGAGTAGTGTTTGTTTTCACTGGCTGTTCTATGGAGATCTGTGTCTATGAAAGACAAGTTGTGGGGGGACTGGAGAGCGTTGTGGACGATGCACTAAGAGCGAGCTGTAAGGAGCTTTTCTTGGATTATTAGGTGAGAGAGGCACAGGGTTATGAGCAAAGGTATCAACTCCTATTGTCCTTTTGTTCCTAAATTAAGTACAAGTGTGTATGCTCTCTGTAAATAACTGAGGTTATCTGAATCTCTGTGATCTGTTTCACTTATTTACAGGTACGATGCTACCTTAAAATCACTCCCAGTTAATTATTTTTTCAGATATATTCTCCTTTCCACTTCTCTTTTCAAAGAGGAGAGTTGAAGACTGGCAGTCATACACTGTGATCTCTAGCACAGCTGCCTGAAATTTGTGAGCCAGTTCCTCTCTGAGTGTGTATTTGCTTGTCCCATGACAGCTGAGGAGCTCAAGAACTACACTGGCTGGATGAACCTCTGTAGGCAGTGCAAAGCTTCTGTCATAGTAAGTTACAGCAGCAAGCCTATTTCTGCTGAGGGCTTATCGCAGCAATACCTCTCGAAAGATCTTGTGGCCAATTTAAACAACTACTGCTTTTTCTTTTGCAAGAAATGTTTCATCTGGATTTACTCCAGTAGGTGGCGGTTATCGGCTGCAATACAGACCTGGCCTTCCAGTGAGGCAAAGCTGAATGTGCAAAATAGTATCAACAGGGAGTGTGCGTGTGGTGGTGGTGGTGGTTGTTTTCAAGTCTATCTTATGCTTTGTGCATTTGCACGTAGATTGCTGGCATGATTTGGTCTTCTAGACCTCCAGGTTATGTTATCTGAGTATTAGCATCTGGCATTGAAGGCAAGGCAAGTATTTGCAGTTTTTGAAGAGTTTTTGCTTCATTATTTATTTGACTGTCTATTCCTCTCTTGCAAAATTGAGTACTTTTCTAGTGATGCACATGGGACAAAATACAAGAGTTTACGGTGGTTTGGGGGGAAAAAAGGCATGCATTTCCTCATTGTGTAGTTTGGCATTTTGTAGTTTGTGATTCTGTTGCCTCAGCAATTCGCCTTCCTATTCTCACTCAAGTTCACAATATTTGTAATATTTTAACCATATAACAAAAGTTAATAATGTCACACAAAATAAATGCTACTGGCTGGGTGGATATAACTTGCCTAAGTATTTATTTTCTTTTAGAAGTATGTTAGGCTTATATTTAAGGGTCTGTATTGAAATATTACGGTCTTTGCTTTAGAAAAAATATTTAGAAATAAGTATTGAAGCAGTAAGGCTGAGTTACACTGAATCAGCCATTTTAAATGTAAGCAGAAGGTCCTTTAATTAACTAGAGAAATTGAAAACATAAATTAGTAGTGCACCTCAGAGTCACAGAATATTAATAATTTATGGAGACATTGACCACAGAATCTTGTGCAGTTATATTTTCATCACATTTTTTGGTAATTATCTCAAGAGCTTTGCTGTAGTGTTAATAGAGGCATATGAAACAAAATCTGCTTTATAGAATGTGAAATATGAAATTCATAATCTGTGGTTTTAGAAAACTGTGGTTGAATTTAACTGGAGATATTGTAAAGATAGTATGTTGTTTAGTTATCTCAGTTGATAGTGTTTGTAAGTGAATGGGCAGCAGAAAATATTATTAACGATGTTGTCATCTTTCAAGAGGAGCTTAGATCTTCCTTGCTTCATACAAAAGATCATGCACCGAGTACCAGCTCAATTTGGATTTGTTAATAGCAGCAGTCCAGAGCTGGAGCTGACACCGAAGATGCATGCTCACTGCATTCTGTTTCCTGTCTGTAGTTCTGGGAGAGGAGGGTGTTTTGGTTTACAGTGAGTTAAATTTAGCTCCCACATAATGTATTTATTACGGGTGGCTGCAAAAAGAAGTAGAGATCAAAGCCAGATGTTATGTCTCCATGTCATGCTTATCACGTTTTTAACTCACCCGTGTGGTAAGGAGAATACAGGAGCCTGGAGGATGGTATAAAATATTTTTGCTTGCTGTACTAGAGAGTCATAGTTTTTAATAGGTCTGTAGCTGTTAACATGTGCTAAATTTATCATATGGGAGGAGGGAAAGATGCTGAGTGAAAGAAGGAGGAGGAGAGCGCTCTTTGGCTGTTTCTTGTTGAACCAGAGGAGAAATCCTCTCTTTCCAGTATCCTAACTGGAGGAAATACCAGTACACCCTGAAATAATTTACTTAGCTTTAAAAGACTGTAGCATGCAATGCAACTCTGGGGAGACAGCTAGAATCACGCAAGCTTGGCTCCCAAGTTAAGGACGCATACCAGCCTGCTTCAGGACTAACTTATTACCTATTATGTTCTCCTGTATTGCACAGTGTAAATATACCCTCCAGATAACTTTTTGTCTGAAAATTTTCTGTAGTGGCTGAACTGGCCAAAAATCTTGGTAATGCTAACAGTCAAAGGTAGCTTGTGCACCACCAGAACAGAAAGGCCAGAATGCTGTTTTATAAGGCTGTGCATAACAAATTAATGGCTGTGGGCTCACCCAGAAACTGGATCTACAATATATGAGAAGGATCAAAAACTGAGAGGGGTGAAAGAAAAATAAGGGCACGCACTTTTGCTCTTTCTTGTGCTTTACAGCAAAAAGCTGCTCTAGATGAAGGCAGTCAGACTTCACATAGTCTTTGTTCTGTGTGGACCATCGGGGTCTCATTTGCCAAAGACTGGCTGTATTTATCACAGAACTTCATCTGATAAATAAACTCATGTGAATGGAACTGCTCCAATGGAAGAAGCTGAGGCAAAGAGCTGGACATGCATCACGTGCACGTTTGTGTATATGCAGTTGGGGAGGACAGGAGCACTCTCACAAGTATTGAGGAAACTGTTGTGTTGTAGAGGGCAAAATTAGACTGCTTTCAGCAAATGCAGGCTCCTGCTGGCTTAGTGAGATGTGATTTGTGCTCATGCGTATAACTGAATGTCATTTTGTCCCATATGCTCTGAAGTCTGAAAGCTTGGGATTTTTTTCTTATGTTAAACAGTAAGATGTTGTGTTCTTCTCCTAGTGAGCTTGTGTTTGAGATAAGCTTTCTTTTGTCAGTATGAATGCAGCTATTTGAGAGGAGTTTGCTGGATGCTTTTTGAGTGATGCTATGTATACTCGCTTTTTGTCTTTTTTGATATTTTTTTAGCTTCTAAACTTGGCATAATTTTTCCAGCAAAGATCTTTTGAACTTCAAATAACTAAAGCTTAAGAAGATGAATGTATGGAATAAGAGTTTAGAGTTTTCTAAATTTTTTAATACAATCTTGAAATGTTTGTATATACAAAATTTTTACTTTGTGATATGTAGAGCACAGCAAAGTTTTGGCTTTTGAGTCAGATTTCCCAGCATATAAAATACTAATGAAATAAGAGTTATCCTGGAAATATTGGTCAGCTGCAGGATTTACCATTTATAATTTATATAGGCTGTTTTTTCTGCTTAATATGGTCATGTCACAAGTTTCAGCACTTCCACTCTCAGTTGCCAGGTTTTGTTAGTGCATGTTTGTGGATGACTACCTCGCGAGGCTATTTCCATTGATTACTGGATAGCTTTTTCTCAGTTAAGCAGAACACACTGTGCAATAATTAATTAACTCTGACCTTATTTTTCCATCTGTTGGGATTTTGAGCTATAGTTCAGTGTCTGCATTGATGGTTGGAGGCAAAAATGTTCTAGCATAATGGTTTCTCTGTAATATTGATGTTTAGTACTGGATACTTGCAAAACATTTTATGCTGATGTAGTCATGTAGCCTATGAAATATGAACTGTAAAACTAAATAATAATATGGACTAGCACATGTTTTGTATTTCTCTTTTCTTCCTGTTGGGTATGATGCACAACAGGATCTCTTGCATGAATAGGAATTTCTCAAAGCTTATCCAAAACCTGAAGATAGTTAATAATGTAAAGTAGTGTTTATATTAAAAATGAAAATGGTACTACTCCATAACTACATGATTCCAAAAACTGGAATCAGACAAGGTTGTGTAGGACAAGTGCATTAGGAGGTAGGAAACACGATTTGCCTGTTCCCTCGGGGAGGCCTCAAAACTGCCCCGTGGTGGATGAGTGTACTGATGGTGTCTGAGGGCTTTAACGGAAAATATAATTCTCAGTTAGTCCTGTTTCCGTTGTGTATTTGTGTGTGTTTAATTTCTAAGCTACTGGCCTTGGCTGGAGGCTGAATGTCGGGTTATGTGAACCGTTGCTCATGATTGCTGGTAATAGTGCAAACTGCTAGCAGAAAACCTAGAGCATCAGAAATTTTGGGAAGTGCATGTGGTTGAAAGCAGTGGCCTCTCTGTTCGAGCAGTTAGTGGAGGGTTGCCTGAAATGGAGACATAAGCAAAACAGAGCATTTAGAGCACACAGTACTGTCAGGCATGTCTGTAGTACCGCTGTTACGCAGTGACAAGGTGTTTAGAGGACAATAATTTCTTCCAAGTATGGTGATCCCAGAAATAAATGATTCAGTCAGGCATCGGCCTTACAGAATAACTACCTGATTAATAAGAACAAATAGGAGGATAATAAATATTCAGAGAACCCACAGTTAAATAAGAGTATGGGAGCTGTTCAGACTTCATGCAAGCTGTGTATTTGTCCAGACTCCCTTTGAAACACTGAAAATAAGTCGTTACCAAGTGCCTAAACCTGGAAAAATCAATCCTGACTTGGTTAGAACAGAAATGACCTTGTAATTCGATGTCTTGGAAAGGAAAGCAGGGAAACCTTTGTATTTCTGGATGTGCTACCATGTAAAGGCAGGTGTCTGAAAATAACATTTTTAAGGGTCAGAGCAGCAGCAGAGTGCATCAGTACTGCCACACAGCTGTCCTGACAGAGTTTCCTGAGAACTGGTACTGTTGGACCATTGCTTTTGCAATCCATCAAAAGGCAACACAGCAGACTGCCAACTATAACACCATCTGCCTGCAAGAAGGAGCCAGGAAAGCAAATCTTAAAATAAAAAAAAAGAACAAGATGAGATTGTAGCTGCAGAATTTCATAGATAGGACCTTTAACCCTTAGAAACATTGTCAGTATCGTCACCTATATCTACATATTTATAAATATTTGCACATTTACAAATTTCAGTCCACTGAGAGATGTATCTGGGAAATTCAGGAGAGGGAGAAAAAAGCAAATGAAGTCTGAAATAATCACACAGGCTGAATTTTTGTAGTTACATGATGACACTGCCAGTACACCTCCAGCAGTTCTCAGGGTCATGCTCTGAAATAGCCAAGGGGTGATGAGGAAACTCCAGTGGGAGAATGCCAGGGAAGTGGCTTAGGGCAGAGGAGCAGGCAGTGCACAATGACTGACGTGCAGAACAAATCCAAGTTGAGATAGAAGCTCTTCATGATGGTGCTTACAAGTGGAAATCTGGACTAGTATGTTAAAGATGGGAAAGTGTTCGCACTGAAAGCAGGCATAAATCATCAGACTGTTATTGAAGTAGCTGCTACTTACTACTCCTGAAGTATCTTTGTAATATACTGTTAAAGTAGTGCTACACTTGAAGTAAATGGTATCAAAAAAAGGACTGAGGTACATGCGGGTTGACTTGGAGCATGAAAATATGGACTATATGTGGACAAACTGAGACAAAACATAGATGAATATATTGTCTATAGCAGTCACAGCCCAGTTTCAAAATGGGAGCTGAAAGGAATCCAAGAAGGAACTGTACAAGACAAAAGTTTGCAAGTGCTTGTGTGTAGCTGAAATTACTAAAACCACTCATCTAAGCAGGTCTTTGCTGGAGCAAAAGAGAAAGTTGCAACATAGCTCTGAAGGTGAAAGGTGGGTCAGTTGCAGGGTATGAATAAAAAAAAAATCAAAAGTAGAAGTGAGCTGACAGAAATGTATGAGGAAATACATCTGTGCTTGTCTATGCCTTCTGTTTTTCTTCTCTCCAGTATAAAGCAGCTTGACAGGTATGGTCAGCTGATCCTCGCAAACTCCACGGCAGCAGACACGGGTGAATATAGCTGCTGGCTTCAGCTGTGCAATGGTAACAAATGCAGGAAGGATGAGACTAAAACAGGTTCAACGTACATCTTTTTCACAGGTAATTAACTTACTAGGGGATTATTAATGGAAATATGTTTGCTAGTAAGACAAGAATAAAGCTACATCAGCACTTTCACTGTCAAGATTTTTCTTCCACAATTTTCATCTTTTTTTTTAGTAGATGAGCAGAAAATTGCTTGCTTGGTGTGATTTATGAGTCCATTTTCCCTATGGATTATGCTAAATGCAAACCCCAAATAATGCATAATGCAACATAAAGCAAATACCTTTGAAAATACTAATGTATTCTGAGGGTCTCCTACAAAATACATTTTTACAAAGTTTAAGTTTTGAAAATGTGTCTGGATAAAGAAAATAAATTTATGGAAAAGATTCATCTTGTCATGGCATTCAGATGGCCACATGGAGTCTCTCCCTCCTCATGCACTTTCAGTTACCTACGCTGACTTAAAAATCTTGATCTCATTGATCGTGGTGAGGCCACAATTTCTCCCAAGACTCTATATAGCATGATGAGAGGCAGAACACTTAGGCTCTGTGCGACAACACATGTACTTGAGGTTGACTGTAGCCCTAACACTGCATGAATAAGGGTCATAGTAGGCAACTGTGCACACTTTACTGTTACTTGGTACAACAGAGCTGAAATCAAATGGTTAATTTTTTTTCTTGTCGTGGAAAACATTCTGAATGGTAAATCAGCCTTCACTGCCTGATTAGAGTTAAAGCATTCTTGGCTAGCAAATATTTCTGTACAAAATGTGAAGATAGGATTGTTTGCAATATGTTTTGGAGCTAAGTTAGACCACGAGACCATGGCAGAAGCCATTTTTCAAAAGCACTTAATGTTCTGAGGATACGTTCCTTTAGAAAGGCTGGAATAAACTTTTCAGTCAAGTTCTTACATAAATGCTTGTGCTAGAAAGAGGGATTTCAGCTTTATATTTCTAAGCTGCATGCCAAATATGGAAATACTCTTTAACTGTCATTCTAAAAGCACTGAATATTTGAACTACTTAGACCAGTAAATAAAAAATTTTGCCTAAAATCATGTGTATAAAAAGGCTGTAGCTCCAAAGAGTATCTCTTTCTCATAGTGCTTATCTTACCAGTGGTGACGGGTTTGTGCGTGTTACCCTTTTAAAGTGAGCGAGTGAGCAGAATTGGATCCAGATGAGTATTTGGAAACTTATTAAAAAGGAATTCCAAAGATTTTCTTAAGATTAAAAAAATCTGACTACAGTAAATAATAGTTTGTTTTTTCTTTTTGATTTAAGGTTTTTAATGCAAGCCTTGTAAATATATACTCACAGATGAGAAAAGTTGGGTTTTTTGTGTGTGTGCATGTGTTTAAACCAAAAAGCTTTAGGTTAATTCTGCTCGTAGCTCTTTTCTTATGTATTTTCTCTTATTTCTGTTAAACCAAGATGTAAAAATTATTCTAACTGTATCAATTCTTCTGCACAGATAAAGAGGAACTTTTTGTACCTACTCCCAGTTATTTTGAGATTGTCTACCTGAACCCAGATAAACCTGCAGTCATCCCATGCCGTGTTACTACTCCTTCAGCAAAAGTAACTCTACACAAGGAATTTCCAGCAGAAGAAATTGAAATAGATGGAACTGATATTATTTATGATGTGAAGAAGGGTTTTATCTACCAGCACCCTACTTCTGATCATAAAGGTGTTGTCTATTGCAAAGCAGAGTCACAGGGAGCACCTCAGATTTCCATCAAGTATCACCTACTGTATGTGGAAGGTAAGATGCAGTTTTCAATATGCTTACACTGACTCTTGTTTCTTCTGCTGACACTGTTTAGAAAACAATTTTTTTTAAAAAATGGAATATAAGTAAAGTAATCAGAGTTTTAAAATCTTCAGTGAAAGTGTGTGTGATAAAGCTTTGTAGGTTTAAATTCCAGCAATTTCCTAGTGTAGAGGGGGAAGTTGCAGGTGTACATCACTTACCTGTTGTATTAAGCAAACTGAGGCAAAAATTGAATCTTAAGTTTTATCAGTGTATTTAACTTCAGACACTAATTTTCTGCTTCCAAACACTGTCTTTCTATCAGTTCCCAAGGGCCCACCCTCAACTACAATTGCGGCATCATCCAGTAGAGCAGAAGTCAGTGACAGTGTTCACGTAATCTGCACGGTCCTTGGGGAGCCAGATGTTGATGTGAACTTCAGGTGGCAGTACCCAGGGCAAGAGGTGAGAAATGTACGCCCTGGCTGAAATGGTTTGTTCTTCATAAAGGCAATGCTTTGAATGCCAGTCAGTGTCTAGATTTGGAGTAAAGATTCTTTCAGATTGTGGTGTCTGCCTCTTGCTAGCGCAGGCAGGAGGAGGCAGCACATGCCTTTTGAACTTCAGCCCATCTTTCCCTGAGTCTAGAAGTGGCACAGGAATGAAGCTGTAGAGCTCTACCCATGTTACCAAAAATCAAGCTCAGCAAAGCTCGCCCCTCCCTCAGGTTTGCATTCCAGAGACACTTGGCCTCTGGCAGTGTTTACAAAGAAAAACCTCAGACAGGGTCAAAGCCAGCCAGCGTCAGGAAGCTGTTCTAGGGCGAGCCACAAAGCCTCACTGATGCCTCTGCATTTGGTATCCCATCCATCTCCATGGCTTGGGCAGCATGGAACCTTTTACCCTCAATTGTTGCCCACATCCAGAAGCGCAGAGATCTGCTTCTGCCCAGCCTCATCTCTACTGTTGTTTATCCAAAGTAGGCTACGTGCAAAGGAAGGGCTGCTGGAAGATGGAACCCTTCACCAGAGGAAAGGGATTATCTAGGACCTCAGGGCTTGCATTATATTTCATTTGCCAGCCCTCGTAGTGCTGGGTTGTCGAAGGATGACGCAGAGCTTGCTAATAAGGTACTTGTATCAGCACTGGTCTCCCTGAGCCAGCATAGAATTAAGTAATTTAACAACAGATATAGTTGCTTAAGTGAGTTATTGGAGTTCAGTGCTTACTAGGCTTGAGAAAATTCAAATCTAAAACCCCAGAAGTTTGCTGTAGCCATTAAAATAGAGACTGTAGCACTCTGCTGTCATGGGAAGAAGTGTGCCTTTTCAGGGGAAAAATTAGTGAGAGTGCAAGTGAGCAGAAAAGGGATTTGAACTGCCTGTGAGGGCACTGGGTATGTAGAACCAGGTTTCCAGTCCTTACTCTGATGTTAGTTCATTCTTTTTTTTTTTTTTTTTTTTTTCCCTTTTTTTTTTTTCCCTCCCCTGCTGCTTGTCATAAGTTTTCATGCTGATGATACTATTGAAGTCTGAGAGTTTGTGAGCAATTACCAACTTCCCCTCCCTGCCCTGTCCTGGCTGTTAAACAAGGGCAGCTTCAAGTGCATTTGGTGAGGGGGCTTGGTACTGCTAGCATGAATTAGGTGATCTGAAGAGTAGCTACTGGATGGAGCACCAGAAGAGTTTGGCAGAATTCCTGTTTCTGGTGTCCATTTGAAGTTAGGAAGGAAAGGGGCAGATGTCTGAATGAGCAGAGAAACTTGCAGCTGTCAGTGAAGTAAAAAGTAAAGTGCTAGGGAAAGCTGAAGTGCCTCCAAGTTCGGAGAGCTGCAAAGCAATAGTGTTTTTTTTATTTAAATGCCCAATGTCTTCCTCTGAATTTAGCTCTTAGCATTACTTTGAGATGCATCAACAAATGGCAGTGTCTCTGTCCTTCAAATTGGGGCTTTAACTTTGACAGCCTTAGGACAATTCACGCTCTTGGGTGGGGTAGAGAGGAAATTCCTCTGCTGATCACATTAGCTTTGTGGATTGATAGTTTTCTGGGGGTTTTTGTGTGTGGGTTTGTTTTTTTTTTCTTTAGCTTCCCTTGATATCTGTTTCTTGGACTGTAGTAACTGACTATATAAGCCCGAACTTTGCATCTTTTGAAACTAACTGTAATTACTAAGAACAATTGAACGAATTAAATTCTAAACTGACCCTTGGACTTCCAAAACTCTGTACCTTATTAGTGTCCAGTCCTTGCTGGTTTTATATCTTTCACAGCTGAATGGCTCCCCAAGCCTGGTTGCTGCTCTTTTGACCCAGTTTCTTCCAGCGCTGGCATGTGCACTACAGTTACACCTCTCTAGCACTGAGTGAACATAAACAGCTACACACATGCAAATCATCTCCCTTGTTTGCTGTGGATACTGCAGCTGCAGTGCAGGGCACATGCGCTATCAGCAGAGGACTGCACCCTCTCGCTGCACTCACCTATGGGGGTTGAGAGAAACACTTTGGCCTCTGGCCTGCACCTGCCCTGGAAAGGGCCGGTGTGCTTATGCACTGGGGTAAACAGTCTCCGCTTCAGCTGCGCCTGGGGATAGGGAGGGAAGGGGTTGTGCTTGGGTTTGTGCCCCAACAAAATGATTAAGTAAATGTCAGAGTAGGAGCGCTGTGTGCTTGTTGGAGACTTCACATTTTTTAAGGAAGTATTCACATACTGCAAAGGAAGAAGGTGGGGAGTGGAGGGAGAAGAGAAAGGACCATCAGTGATGCTCTTCAGATACACCTTTTGTGGCTTGAACTAGTGTGTGGTAGTACCTGATTGTAGGCAGCACTTGATTTTCAGGCTGGGGACAGGAGGCAGTGCTTTGCTAGGGAGACCTCCGCTATGGGGCTTGATTTCTTCTAAAAGGTCAAAAATTTCTAGATGTGAGTACCAGTTTTTCAAAAAAAGTTCTTGTTAGCTGTAAATGCCTGCCACTTTCTAGGCACTGCCTGATTGCACTATGCTTCAAGGAGACTGGCAGCTTCTTCTGTAGTGGTCATTTTGCGGGTGCAAGATTGTAGCTTTGGCTGTAGAGGAGTGTCTAACTTACCCTTTTGCTACTGTTAGCTTAAGCCTTGTAGCATTAATGCTGGTAAATGGCTAATCCATCTATTTCATGAAACAAGAGGAAATGGTTTCCAAGGAGAACCCTCTCTCTTACCAGTTTTATCCAGGTTATTGGTACAGCACAAGCCAAAGTGACTAAAGCTGCTGACCAGCATGATGCATTTTTGAAGGAAAAAGACTGCCGTAGTCTATCTTTGGGCCAGTTTCTCTTACCCAGTACTTTGAAAGCTCCTGACCTGTCAGGGAGTGTGACCTGATAAACAGTCCATCAGAGGATTCTCTTATAGAAGTGGAAAAAAAGCCTGTTATAACCACAACAGAATCTAAAAAGTATGCTTCTAAGCATCCTTGATATCATTTTTGGCTTTGAAGTTACATACACATTTGGGAAAGCATAGTGTGAGGATTAATTTAGAAGCACTTGTGAATTGTTAGAGTTTGCTTGTTATGGTATCGAATACTGTGTTTCTGAAGGTAGAGGAGGAGGAATTAGTTTGCAATGCATGATGTAAAGCCATTCTCTGTGCTAGAACAGAACTAGGTGGTAAAAGCTTGGTCAACTCACTCGTGCCACTGCTGCCTTCTTTTTTTGAGACATGCTGAAAGTCTGAAAATAAGCTCACAAAGCTATCCTGACATCTCCCCCACAATACCTGACCTACTTGATCAAGTGTCCAAATGCAAATTTGGTGAATGGCCCACAAACACAACTGAGTTCATTCAGACACTCCAGGAAGAGCTTTGGCAGCCCATCACTGATCTAATGCTGTACAGTACCTGCACTTGGAGTGGAAGAGCCATTGTGTTCTCCTTATTTGGCATAACTTATTAGTACATCAATATTTAATGTTGGAATGTTGCTACAACTGCCAGACACCTTATGTTTCCTCACTGAGGGCTGACTTTCAGATATAGGCTTCTACTAGCTGACCTCTTGCTTCAGGGTTTAAGAGGGTAGTGTCACTAAATACGCTTTTCAGAATCACGTTTTCTTATGGGGTGGTTTTTGTTGGTGTTTGTCTTTCCTTTTAAACAGTCTGAGAGGCCTGTGATTATCCAAAACTTCTGGAGATTGATAAACAGAGGATCTGGACATACCACCAGAATCTCAAAGAGCATTCTTCTTGTTGAAGATTTTGAAGCTAGAGATGCTGGAAACTATGTTTGTATAGCTCAGAACCTACAAGGAGAAACAACAGTAGCTACTGAAGTTGAACTAAAGGGATAGGAAAGGCTTCTGGACATAGAACGAACTGTCTGTTATTTGACATTATAGCTGTTTGTTTTCTTTATTACTGTTTAAATGAAGTTTTCTCTATCACCATCTCTTTTCATATGTCAATGCATTCCCTATTCACTAGCTTGACAGGCCAAAACAGAGTTCCCTCTGCCCAGCAGTAGGCAGTTGTGAGTTAATAAAACTAAACTTCTGCGAAGCATTAAAGTTTAAGCCTGAACATGCATAAGGCTTATTATATTTAGGAATAGGTGCTCTTGGGCGTTCCTTTGCATATGGTCTTTTTCCACAAACTCTTTCATAAGGTTCACCTGCTGTATGGTTTGTGTCTTTTGTGTGCATTTGAGAACTGAGAGGATATTGAATATTCTCAAAAAATCCACCAAGCAGGTGTATCTCTTCTGGTGCTGTGCAATTTTAAAGTTTATAGAGTATTGTACATGTTTAAAACAACAAAAAAAAAATTAAAACTTGTTACAGAATTAGCCAATAGTAAATGTTTATTTTGCAAGAATAATTAAATTTCTGAACATTATGAAAAATGTATATGTGTGTTCATTTCAGATCTGTATAAACATAAAAAATGATGACTCCTGGGGAAGATTAATATCCTCTAGCACCTTAATATATATTTAGTATCTCCAGAGACTGGAGAGGGGTTTGTTACATTGCATTTTCCTTAGGTGGTTGTGTTTTTGTAACGTTATAATATGTAGCTTGCATGGAGTTCACTCCTCACGAGAGGTATGGTGTTATGTTTACTATATTATTTAGCAAATTATATTTGCTAACGGTAAAACTTGCATTTATTTATACAGGATCATTTACAGAAGAAAAAAAAAAACAAATGCAAGATAAGAATAATGTTTGATTATAGAGCAGAATCTCTTCTCAGGTTAATAACAAGTTCAACTCACTTGCATTAATTTACTTTAAAGCTGTTTAATTTACACAGAACTGTATCAGGATAAATAAGCAACTTCTTTCACCTCTTATACAAGGAAAGACACTTTCCAGAGGGAAGTAAGAACTTGATAACAATGTTGTTGGACATGTTGGCAATGCTTTTTCTTCCTGGGTTCAAGCACAGAATCCATATAAGGTAGAACTTCCAATACCCATCTACACAGTGCAATTGTGCGACAAAGTTGTAATGCAAGCCATTTTGTTTACAAGGCATGTGAAAAACAGCTTCTTCTGAGCATATGATGAACCAAACCAGGAATCAGGCCCTTGCTTACACACTTCACTGCCTCAGCCTGCAGTTGACTAGAATTGCTAAAGCTTTCTTCTGGTGAAGGCTAGAAGTAAGCCCTTTGCTCCAGAAAATCCAAGCCTTTGAGCAGATGTGTACAGTACGATTTTGAGTAGTGATGTCTAGTAAGTACTAATGTAAAAATGGCAGCTTCTCAATAACACCATTAACCTGGTTATTAGTGTAGCTAATGAAAGCATTAAACAAGCTTGCTGAAAGTTGTTTTTCTTCAGCATGCAGGAACCTAAGCCAATGTAACTGCTATGATAAATATCCATGATACAGACTGAAATAGCTACGCATGTCTCATGAAATAGTTTTCATGGGGAACACTTCCAGGATGCCTACATTATTTCCAAAGGCCAACAATAAGGTAACAACAACAGCCAAAAATTAAATATAGTGAGCAATAGGACCAACTTTGAATGTATAAGAGGCAGTCCCTTATTAACCTCCTTTCTCATTGTTATTAAAAGGTATCAAGACCATTACATTGTAACCCAAATGACTAGACAGGTGTTACACGATTTCATAGTATTGCCTAAAGAAGGTCTTCGTACTATTTTGCTTTAGGGAAGACTTCCATATGAGCAAAGTAACTTCAGCCATCCCTGAGCTTCTGCATGAGGCCACGCAATGTGTCTGTTAATTCCTTTTATTTTTTTTTTATTTTTTTTTTTTAGCATTTTTCATTTACAAGGACACTGTATTTCCCTTTGAATCACAGGAGTTACACCAACTTCTTAATTTTTCAAAGTGCTTTTAAGCTTTTATTTAATTCAACAATTGATTTCCTTGAAAGTATCTAGCAAGTAGGAGATAGTGTCACCTGTTCAGGCTTGTTCAACAGCACAGCAGTTTGTGTGGTAGCATCACTTCCTTGGTGACAGTTTGTCAGGAGAGGAAAAGATGATGTAAATCCATTGCTGCATCATTGCTTGAGTAGTCTCCTCCCCTGCCCCCCACAAATATCAAATTAATTATCATAGTTATAAACTATAAGAATTATTTTACTATATATTTTACATAGTTTTTATTTTACTAAAAGCCTCCTGGGCAGCCTGATTCTTTTTACAGTGATGCAATTACACATTTCCCCATAAATGAACAGTGACACAGGATAAGAGAATGAAGCCTGGGAAATGAAATTTGTGTGACTTGTAAATGTCACATGCCTAAACCTGCCAATGTTGTTATTTCTGTTTCCATACCTCAGCCACTGCTCTGCTAAGGCAAGGCCGGAGCAACAGACAGAAGATACTTGTTTCTTAAGAGTTCAATGATGGCCTTTTTAACTCCAGCTCAGCCCTAAATTATTTCCTGGCTCTCAGGCAAATACAGTTGTAAAGATCAGTGGTTAATTAATGCCAAGAAGGAATTTCCTGCATGAATTGCATGATACCAGTTTATATTCAAGCATCTTTGGTGTTTGTAATGAGAAACTTAGTCTTCAGTTAGCATAAGGAAATGGTTTACCTCAGATTTTACAGCAAATACAGTGCAACTCATACAAAGACGTTCAGAGAAAACTACTAAAGGGAGGTGAACCATGTTATGAATAGTTTGAATGGCAACAAATTATTTGGTACAGATCTAAACTGTAACTTCCTCTGAAATTTATCATTGGAACTACTAGTTAAGGTTGAGTATCTGAATAAAATAACTTGTTAAATTGCTTGACTAGCACTAGACCTTTGGAATATATTTATGGTGAGTAGGTTTCTAGCTTTTCTTGAAGGAAAGTTTATGCTGAAGACATTACTAAAAAATATCTAAAAGTTATGGATCAAACAAAGCCTTTGCTAACACATGGTATTTAAGTTAAAGCTTGAAATATTAATACTCCATGAAATGGAGTAAAAAAATATCAAAACAGTACTTACAGATGAACAGAATGACTTAATTCTTTTGGACCAACACTTAACACGTACTTCTGTAGTCTGATTTCTATATACAAATATTCCTTATTTCTTTGTAAAAGTATTAAAGATTCTACTTGCAAGAAGCTTACAGGTGAGGAGTCTCCTGTATTGTGAAGGGAAACTATGGATAAATTAACAGTCTTTGTATTATTTACTATACCATACTCACTCTTCTGTACTGCTAGCCTGGAAAAGCTTTTCTTTTCTCAAACATTTCTATGCAGTCGTCTTACCTGTTGTATTTGAGGCACTAACATTGCAACTAAGATAGATAATAAAGTTGTTACCAGTGCTAGACAACTTTCTTATTACTTGATCTGTTAGCTTACTAAGCTCTATGTGGCTTTTCTTATACAAAAAATTTCCTGAATAAGGTGAGCATTTTAATGAGATGAGTCCTGTAGGATGCCTTTACTAGGCATGTGCACATTGGGTCCCTATATAAGCCAGCTGTACTCAAGTATTTTATTATTGCTTAATTCTGTAATGTTATCTGCATTCTCTTTTTTTTTTTTTAAACAGCCATTCCAAACTGAATTTTTCTAAGGGTTAGCTGAACATTAATAATTTGTGCAGTGAAGCTTCCCTAGTGCTGTTCTCCTGTGCTGAACAGGTACTAAGAGTTTTTAGTATTTGGAGGAATGTTCCTTCTTAGATTAAAGATAATCTGATTAATAAAAGCAGGAATAAAACCCTTCAATCAGTACAAAAATTTTATTTTTTAAGCATTCAGCTCAAATACATTGATCAGAATATTTGACCATAGAAAATAAGAATGTTCTGATATATACTTTAAGCCAAGTTTTAGCCCACAAAGGATTTTCATAGTGAAATTTGAAACCCCTAGAAAACAGTTTAAGTACTGACACCACTAACAGTGGTATGTACAGTGCCCTAAAGAGGATTAAAAGAGAGCACAGTGTTCCATAGAAATGGAACTCTTAACTTGCACATTATGGAAAATTAAGTAAATCTAACGATGATACAGTCAGTCACACGTTTAAGTATATTACAAGGTTAGTTACTGTGTGAGCACTGCTAACAGTCATGTTTATGTGTCTGTATTCCTCATTATTAGCCAAGATTTTGTAAGTCTTGAGTAAAATCGTTTGAAGTGTTTTTCCAGTTGAGTTCCCTAAACACTTTCCATCCCCTTGATTCCTGTCCCCACACTACTGAAAAACACAGGGAAACCCAGCAAATACAATTTACCATAACAGTTACTTGCATAGCCAGCTAACAGCATTAGCTAAATGGTAATGTCACAATGGTCCTGGACATGGCCCTGTAAAGCACAGGCTATTGTAAGCACAGATGGTGTTTTGTAGTACTTGTCTGAAATTGAGCCTGTATCTAGTACAACATAGAGATCTCAAAGAGGTCTGAGCAAGCGTGTAGCAAGGCTACACGATTGCCTTGTTGAAGCAGGAGCTTCCAGACATTTCCACAAATGCTCAGCCTCCAGTTCCAGCAGCCAGGACAATTTTTCTCTACTGTACAGAATCTGTTGTACAGGATCTTTTGTCAAATGAACTGGCAAACCACTGATATCCTGCAGTCTAAGAGGGAAGATCTGGCAGAATTAGCAAGATAAATACACACCTACCACCTTCCCCTGCTTCCTCAGGTGAATTTAGCCAACCCTGAAGAATGTTAATACAAATGCTAATACTTAAAAAGGCAACGTGTGTCATCAGATAAATTGGAATTCACAAATTACAGAAGACTCTTGAGAATGGAGTTACAAATGCACCTAGTGACAGTTATTGCATTTTTCTCTTTGGCTTTCAAATTTACGCTTAGTTTATCCTTAGCAGATGGCCTCAGTGATGGACATGCTGTTTGGGGCAAATAAGTGATTCCTTTTCAGCAGGTAATATGAAGGGTCTAGGTTTCTAAACCTGCAGCTCAACTAGTAACTTCTGACCTTGAGGGCTACCATGGGTCTGAGTACAGCCCAGTTGACTTGGAAGCCAAAATCCACTGTATCCTGCAAAAAATGTCTCCTCATAAACGGCAGAGTTGTGCACGGATATTAAACCAAAAATCCATGCAAAATATGGCTGTATTTCAATTTGTTTTTAAAATTAACTCAAAGTTGCATACTCAGGTCAGCCAAGACACTTGATGAGTCAGTTGGCAAAGCTTTTCGTGCCATTTTGTTACTGATCTGAAGCCAGACAGATGAAGGGAACTAACCTACAGTACTAGTGGCAGTTTCTCCTCATACCCGGGTGAGGGTACTCTTTGCCAAAAGCATGCATACTGGCAGCGTTATTAAGGAAGTACATGTCAATGTATAGTCTTCAGCTTTTATCCTTTATTACGTACACAGCAAAGAAGGCAGCATTAGACACACACACAGTGTGTTACATCCATTCCATCCACAGCACACGCACGCATACACACACACAGCCTTAAAAAAGTGTCTGTGATAAGGAACATATTATAAAGGTGGTGATCTTTATCTCTAAGCCCCTGAGCTTTTTCTTATAGTTAGGTGAAAAGGCAATGAACAAGTCTTTCCTTGCTCTCTAAGTGCTTTGTGCAACAATGTCCGTAGAGGTCATAAACAAGTCTTTTTGGGAGGAGCAATGTGAGTGTCTTACTCCCATCTTCTCAGTCTCTTATCGCCATTTTTGCACCAGTTTCCAGTTATGTTTAGTTGTCATAGTCAGCTAATATAGCTCTTTCTCCCGTGATTAGAGTTAGGATCGGTTCTGCAGATCACAAATGAAATGCAATCCCCTCTCTCTCTCAAGAGATGTCATCTCGGTGATGCTGTAGGACTAGAGAAGTTACCAGAATTTCGTGGGGACTGAAGAGGCACGGATGGAGAACTGGGAGACAGTTTTCTTGGGCTGCATAGGTCACCATTGTGCAACTTCCACAGAAGTTCTTCATTTTCCATTGACAGGCGTTTGTTTACTTTCGATTCTTTCTCTAGCGACTCCTGTAAAACAGCTTGCTCCGTAGAAAGTTGCCTGCAAATGTAGGATTTACATCAGCTGGAGGCTACAGCATCAAACTGTTAAATTGTTAAAGGTTTGAAATTGCATAAACCCCTGCTTGGCTTACAACTAAATTACTTCCTTAAAATGAGTTAGCATGTTCTCATCCTTGCTGGTAGCTTGCAGAAAGCAGGAGAAAGTCCCACTAAGAAACATTCCTAAAGACCAGAAAAAGCATCTGAGAGGTGAGATTTGTCCTACTTGCAATGACAGATGCTTTAAATGGCCATGCCGGAGCCTTTGGGTCTTGTTGCAGGCTCGGCTCTACATAGAAGCTGCATTTCTTTAGCTTCCTTCAAACTGGAAGTGTTTACCCATCCAGTTAAGCAACAGTTGAAGTTAGGAGAACCTCAGATCCATTTTATTCATGTTAAATATTGCTATTACTGCTAAATAAAAGACACTGGTCTTTTCACTGATCTATACTAGGGGACAAAAATCACTTAACTGAAGTGGTTGTAAGTAAATCCAGGTTCAGCTCACAAGCCAGTAATACTTAAAGAGCCAATCTAGTAAGACTATATTTCCGAGTTGCTTTTTCTTCCCTGAAATACTGTTCTGGAGCCCTGAAGAACATACTGAGCCTTTACCCCCTTACAATCTGTCCTGCTTGTTCTTCTACATAGGAATGCACATTTGTAGAGATACAAGTGGGGAAGAAAGGGGCATGTTCTTTTACAGTACTATAAAATCACAACCACTAATATTTACACAGAATTCTCTTTCTTGTCACAGGAACATTTTAAGGTTCCTGTGGTTCCTTATGAACCTCCTGGTTCATAAGAACATCTAAGAAGTCCACAGATATTTCTCACCTTGAAAGCTCCATATGTTTGTCCATCCGAGCTTTTAATTCTTCATTTTCTTGCTGAACCTTCTTTAATTTATCCATTAAGATTGTGTTGTTCTCCAGCTTAGGAGGGGGAGGGAGGGAAGGTCACAGTTTAAAATAAAACCCATATATGCACTGATCAAGATGCTGACTAAGCTATCACAGACGTTCATAATCTGGAGTTTGCAGACCTGGTACGATAAATGCAAAAACCTAGAGTAATGTAAGACTGACCTGCTATCGTGGCTTACTGTTCTGTAACAGTCAAATGGATCCTACTTACCTAATCCTTGCATAACACTGGCATTTTGCCACTGATCCTGGTTAGATGCCAAGAAAGGAGGACCGGATAAGGGAACCACTGGTTAACCAGCATGTTCTAGGAACTTCTGCCAGTGATGGGCAGCAGTTTTAGAAGCTGTTGCAGACAGAAGACTGTCTAGAAATAACATGCTAATGTGACAAATTCAAGAGCTCCCCTGCATAAACAGCTCTCCCTGCTGCTCTCCTGATTTCACTTCATTGCTGCAGGATGTTATCAAAAGTTAACGAAAAACACTGATTAAACAGTTGGACGGTGAGGCCAACATCTGCCAGAAAAAGAGAAAGGTTTACTAGTAGTTTACTAGTAATCGTAGACCAGGGCAACATATGATGCTGTACAATACTGAACAACTGACAGGCATTTATTCCTTTCTATCCAAACCTCTTTATGTACTTCCTCATTAAAATCTTGCTTAAGTGAGCATTACAACAGTGTTCAAAGGTCCCACCTGGGGTAAGGACCCTGTCCTGCCACAAATAAAAGCGTGCTAAGTAATCACAAGTTCTGCTCCCAAAAATGCCTTTTCATGTGGAATTGTGCACAGATCAGGAGCAAATCCAGAGAGCTAAACAAGTAGCTTAAAGATAATAGCTAAAATGATCGACCTAAGCTAATCAATCTAGATGACAACATTTACTCCACTTCATATTTGATCCCCTCTTGTTTAACTAGGATCATCTTCATGTTAATGTCTTCCTGACAGTGCAATCTATCTTCTATAACACTCAAGCAAACGTAGCAGGTAAGGATTTTTTCTTTGGGGGAGGGAGGAGAAGATCAGGAAGAGGAAAGAAAACGTGGAAGAGGCTCCCAGATAACCCTGTACTAACTTATCAATAGTTTATGCAAACCAGTAGTAGTCTTAAGAGGTCAAAAGGTCATTTACAGCATCTGGTGATTCCTTCCCCCTCTTTACATTACAGCTCAATGCAGATATAACTACCTGCAATGTGAACATGTCCCATCATCATTTCACGTTTACCTTTTAAACAAACAAATAAAAAATTAATCCTTGCACATAAGTATGACCAGCCCAAGTTCATGATCAGAACATAACTCAGAGACATGGTCCAAACCTGCCAGGCCCCAAGAAAAACTCACCAGTTTTTCCATCTTCATTAGCTTTATATCCTGCTGGTGGAGTTTCTCATTCTTGATCTCCAGCACTGCTTTCAAACTTTCCAGCTCCTGTTCCAGATACATAATCTGTGGGTTTTTCTGAAAGATTTCCAAAAGAGTTTGCTTAGTACCCTGAATTTCAGGAACAGTTTAAGTGTTTCTCTGCTATTTAGAAAGAGCAAGAAAATAAATATGGTAACAACAGTTACTTGTTCTAAGTAAAATCAAGTTAAACAGTTTCAAATTTAAAAAAAAAAAAAAATCTTCTACCACTTTCTCCTCTGATTGTGTTTGTCCTTTGGTATAGGTGGACAGTTGCAGTTTTCGTTAGAAGCTGTTCAGAAAACATTTTATGCACAAACATGAAAAACCCCTGTGAGTCAAAGGCAGGCACTAAAGCTGTCGCAGCAAAACTTGTTTTGCAGGAGTGTCCAAAGGCTCCCTTTAAGCCTAGGAGTTCCACAATTTATTTCATATTACTCATAACCCATCCCAAGAGGTAATTAAAGTAAACATCTGAAGAGTTTTCAGGTGCTGGAGTAGTTCAAAAAGCACCAAGAACTCAGAGCTATGAACTTGACTGTAGCTGATTTCCTCTGTTTTGAGTCTGAAGGTAACTGGTTCATAAACAGAAATGGAAGA